>WBNM01001610.1:2398-55440 GCA_013399055.1 Ramphastos sulfuratus
AGAGCAGAGTAAAGGGGCAGAATCCCCTCCCTTGCCCTGCTGGCCACACTGCTCTTGATGCAGCCCAGCACTCGGTTACTGTCTGGGCTGCATGCACACACTGCAGGCTCATGTTGAGCTTTTCATTAACCCAGACCCCAGGGTCCTTTTCCTCAGGGCTGCTCTCCAGCCATTCACCACCCAGCCTGATAATCAGAGTTATTAGTACAAATTTTCATTTGTATATCCAAAGGGAGTCCTCAAGTGTTTGAAAATGATAGAATACGCAGAAACATAGATCACAGTTTTCTCCTGGAATCTTCATCTAATAAAAGGCTGTTGTGTTTAATAGGGTGAAAGTTTGGCAAAGCAATCCTAAGCATCTTTTCACTTGGGAGAGACCATCCTGAGCATTTTTCCAAATCTATGTGTTTGAGTTGTTCATCTCTCAAGGTAAGCAAGGCTTCTAATTCCACTTTTTTTTCCAGGAAGAGAAAGTAAGGTGCCACACTCATCATAGTAGGAGTTGGTTTCTTTTTTTACCCCCTTTTCAGTCAGCTTTTATAATTGCTCCTTAAACTAACCAGGCTTCACAGATCTGGTGCCTCTTCTCAGTGTGTGGCCCTTTTATCCCTTTGTAGTCCTGGTGGGAAGCCTATGTAATCACAGCAGGCATTAGGCACAGTTCTACTTCTGAAAGTGCTAGCAGTGTGGGGAAATTGTATATAAATGTTCACACAGTATTTTTTATTTCTGAATTAAAAAAATATTAATTCCATACAGAAAGTTCTAAAGCTTTATGTGATAAGTGTCCACTTACTCTATACCTAGTGAGGAGGAGCAAAGATCCTAAACTTGTAAAATCAAACTCTGAATGACATCTCAGTAGTGTCTTTTAACATAGCCAAGCTATACAAAAACCTTAACTTAAAGAATTTTTCCAGACTTACAGTTTGAAGACAAAGAATTATGAATATTTATCTTAGGATTACTTTTTTTTTTTTTTTTCTCTAAGAATTTACATCCAGATCTGTAATCAAATTATCTTAGGATATTATATTTACCTATGTTCAAATTTATCTACATTCTGCGTTCCTTTCGTAACTGTAGTATTTCTTTTCTCCCCACAGGGTGATAGTGGGGGAAAGAGTCTGATTTGGGCTGACATCACAACTAGATGTTTGACTTTGATCGTGTGTCCACTAGCACAGGTACCCAAGTATGCTCTTGACAGGTAGTGTTTGTGATAAGGCAGGTCTCTGTAGAGCACACTAGCAGCCACTTCTATTTTAGATTTGATGGCTGTATTCCCCAGTACATTAAGTTGTGGTTTTAGCAGCTGAACTCAGAGGACACAAAGCTATATATACCTGATACTGCTCACATGCTTGTCATGTTGTGTAACGGGTTAGGAACCTCCCCCCCTCCCACTACTTGGAGTTACCCAGACTAACTCAGATGGTTTTGGAAGTAAGATGAAGCTATATTTACAGCACTGCAAAATTTACAAGCATACATACACAATATATACAATTATTTGCAATTATATACAAGTTAGAAATAATACAGAACTCCCAAATCCCTCCTGGACAAAGCAAACTGCCCAGAAAGGCCCAAAGCTAACCTCCCTTCTCTGTTTCCAACTGGCTTTTTATCTCAGAATACACAAGGAGATTCAAGCTCAGATGCTAGGTGAGGATCTGCCATGGGTTCAAGTTATGTGATGTAGAGCCCTTGTCAGAGGCGTTTAGACTTGGTCTTAAGTTGATGTGGTTTGTTTAAGATTCAATATCCATTGTTTTAGCAAATGTTCTCCTTTCCCTGCAATGACCTTTTCTTTTAGTATCTGAGGGACAGGAGTGGGAAAAGAAGAAATTTGGAAAAGAAGTAAAGAAAATGGTCATTGAGAAGGATGTGAAATGCTGTAGTAATTGAGAGACACTGTCATACAGAACTGTAAATATTTAATGTATTTGTGCAGAACAGAAACTGACATGGTTTAAGGCTAATTGGAACAATTTAATGAAAGAAATTAAATCACTGGTTGTGAAAAGAAAACAATGATCGTGTCTATATCAGTTATGGGTTTGCTGACAAAAAGTCAAAAATATAAATAATGTTCAGGCACTTTCTCCTGGGACGTTGCCCCATTTGTTTCTCTCTGTCTGGATTCTGTGTCACTTGATCTAATCACTTTTCTTCTAACCCCCATCTGCTCTGACACCTCACCTCTAATTTCAGCAATTAACATGTAAGCTATGGGTTTCTGCTTTGTTTATGCATGGCCTTGATGTGTGGCTGTGGTTGTTCATGCACATGCATACTGCAGGCACGTTGTAGGTGGAAACCGAAGTGAGTAAAAACACTAACAGTATGGCACAGTATTGCCTGTTCTGACAAACTACTGGCTTCACACTTCAGGCAGCAGTACAAAATGCTGCCCATCTGCTGTCTCTCTGCATCATTCCCATGCTAGCCCCCAGCAGGTCTAAGGGGATATGCTGGTGTGACGGATTTACCTAGAACAATCTGTTGAGTAGGCATCTAAATTCACTCCGATTTGCTATGTGCCTTATCCTCTTCTCTGAAGTTAATATGCCACTATTGGTCTAGCTTCTCTTTCATGGCTCTTGATATGTTTCACACTTAATTTGCAATAATAAAAGAATTGTTTTTGTTTACAAAGATGATAAAACAATGTTGTCTGGCTAGGGGGAGCACTATTTTATTTGGAGGCAAAAGACACTGAGGTTATAGCACAGTTTCAGTTTACTTTCATCTAAATCAGTCTCCAGTTGGTTGTTCTGTTTCTGCTGGTGATAGTGATAACATTCCTATGAAGACTTCTTACTGGGAGTACCAGTACAGACAAATTCATGGATCAAACCATAATTTTATTGCTGACTGGCATAACATAACTGTGAGAGCCAAAGATATGAATTTAGAAGGAAAACCATCTGGTTTTCAAATATATCATCCGAACACCTTTGTTACAGAGGAATTTCCCCATACTGCTGGTAAAAAGACTGTATCAAACCAGATTTTTATATATTTGATTAAAAGGACAAACTGATCCAGCACTAAACATATGCATCACTCATTAAAGCTATTATTACTGTCTGAGATTATTTAATACTGGACTAATTTGAGGATTAAACCAAGATCATAACTGAAATTGAATCAACAAGCCAATGACATCAAATTATAAGATCACCAAATTAACATAACTAATTTAACCATGAGGTTGGCAGAAGAAAGAAGCAGGACTTTTTCTTTAGTTCAGTCTTAGTAGTTCAAGGAGAGGTTGTCTTATTTGAATCAACTAGCATTCCAGCTTGAAAATGAGCACTGTTTAGTAGGTGAACGTCTATGAAGGAAAATTAACCACAACAGTCAGTTTTGCAGAAGAGCAGAGGCTAAAATGACTTTTCTACCACTCACCATTTCTAGCTGAAGTTCATATCTACTTAAGTAGTTGTTTTGTTTCTTCTGCTCTATTTCTTCCATACATAAACCAGAACATTTTGAAAATGATGATGATTGTGAATGTGAAAGTTGCTTGGAGTTTTTGAGAAGACAGTCAGTAATGATAGTTTCACAGTTTGAGCTGTTAAGATTATGCAGGTAGTCTTCTCTGTTCATACCTTTGCACTATCATATAGAGGCTCTGTCCACACAGAGAAAGAATGACACCTTCCTTAAAACAAAGCAAGTAAGTGACCTGTAGATTTTCCTGGTCTCCCTGCTTTATGTGATTGTTTATTACAACCAATCTTTTGCATAGTGATGGGTTAAATACAGCATACTACTATATCTTTCACTCCTTCCTTTGGACATCTTGTCAGATGAGAAAGGAGTATCTCTGTGCTATGTGGTCTTAGTTGTCATACAAAGCACGTGACACATTATCTGATATATTTTCTGTGTGACTTTGGGACTGAGTAGATGGTTCATGAATTTTAGTTATGGCCTGGCCTGAGTCCCACCTAGGGAGTAATCTGTGGGCTTTATGTTAATTTGTTAAATTTCACTCTGAAATTAATAGTAAGGTTAAAAATCCACTATCAGAACACTGTAATAAAATCTATGAGATCTATACTACAAAAAAAGTGACCAATCTTTTATATGGCCTGTGAATTAGGGTCCAGTTCTTGATAGCTGCAGGAATTACTGGTAACTGTCAGCATTTGGTTAAATGAATCAACGGCCTACTTACTTCTTTGCATCAGGCAATAAATAAACCCATGAGAGTTAAGTGGCTTCAGTCAAGACAAAAAAGTATGGATTGCTCCAATCACATTTAAACTAACCATGCACAGTTATGCTTCTATCTCTCTACGGTGATCTTTCATCTACTGTAGAACAAACTTTCCCTGAGCCGTGTTCAGACTTCACTGTTTGACAAAGCAATGCAGCCAGTCCACAGATGAACTATATAATAGAGTTTTCTATTCTAAGAAATCAGAAAATTAAAATGTGAAGACCCTGTGATTAAAACATAACAACACAATGATAAATTTTTGTAGTAGCATGCAATTTTCCTCAGCTCTCTACTGTCAGTTCAGGTCTCCATGGTTTAATGATTGCATAAACCTTACAAACAGGAAGAGCCATTGATTTGAACAAATTTAGGCATGCACTGTGGGGATAGAATTGTATCTCTGCAGGGTACTCATTCTTTTTTTGTTGTCTCTGAATTGCCATGATGTGCACAGAATAAGATTGGTTTCTCACAAGGCCCACCTCAACTGGCACAATGCTGCGCATTTCAGCATATCAAGTGGTGCAAGGTAGAATGTGCAGATGGGGTGGAGCAGCCTGGGGTGGAGCAGCAGGCTGAGAGAAATGTTGTGTACTTACTCCATTTATTTTTCCAGGAACTTGTGTCCTCTCTTACCCATACACACTGGGCATGGCTCATTGCCCAAGACCATTTAATCGCATGGGCTAGTATATGAACTGCCAACTGCCATGTCTGGCACATGATAACAACAATTTTGAGCTTACTGCAAAAAGAACCCAAATAGTACATGGTTGCTTTCAGAGATGCTATAGCTTGGGTTAAAATGTAGCTGACATTCTCTGTATACTGTGCAAATATAAAATCAGATTT
This sequence comes from Ramphastos sulfuratus, assembly GCA_013399055.1. NCBI lineage: Eukaryota > Metazoa > Chordata > Aves > Piciformes > Ramphastidae > Ramphastos > Ramphastos sulfuratus. The sequence continues at coordinate 7,491 of WBNM01001610.1, forward strand.
CAAACATTTAATACTGACAGTTAAGGGGGGGGAAAAAGTGTTCTAGATGTGTTCTTCAATACAAAGGGAAAGTACTTGAAGAAAAAAAAAAGCCATACTAATATGTAAATATTTTCATCCTCATAGGAAACCTTTGTCATCATTCCAGAATTAGCAACAGGAGTTTTCCAGGAATTCTTGCAGAAATTTCTTCTGAAGACAGCAAAGAGTAGCATTAATAAATGGACTTGCTGTGTTAGGATGTATCTCATCCCTGGGTTCCTTTGGTGTAGTGGCCCAGACACTTATGGTGGAATGAATCTGGTTAAGTTTGGGAAATCAAGGAGTGAAAATAAAATGTCTACCCAAGAACACAGAAGCTTACTCTGACACTTATGCATAGACACACACAGACAGAATAGTACAAATATACAGACACTTTAAAAAAAAAAAAATTATTTCATCACATAAAAATGTGTGGAATTGGCAATTAGACAAAATAATGAGACACTTAATGTTTTTTTGGGGGGGGAAAGTCAAGCCAAAATCAGTTATGCAATTTGAAAACTACAGATCTGTGCAGTATTGTCTGGAGCTGCTGATCATTAAGTGGAGTACCTTCAATTCTATTGAATTGTCTTTTTCTGAGAAATTACTTCCCCAACTCTCACATTGATGTGGTTTGCTCATAGAAAACAGTCATCGATAAATATTGGCAGGACAGAATCTGACACTAAGATGACTTATACTAACGAGATTTTGAATATTTTTGGCCTAATAGAAGGAGTGTGACCAAACAAACATTCTATGTAAATTTCATGCTATGCTTGCATCTTAACTGCAGTGTGGGTCCTCCTCCCTTAGTGATCCAGAACAAGAGACATTTTAAAGGGCACTGCAACTTCTTCTCTTCCCATCAAATTGGTTTATTTCCCAGGCTGCCAATATTTCATTTATTTTTCTCTAAATGAATGAAGCTGCTGAGTATTTTATCTCTTTACTTCAACATGCTGTATTGACTTTTTATGCTGTCATTTTGAACACTAAATGAAATGAGCTGTACTTGCCAAATTTCTAATGGTGGCTTTCCTTTCATGAGGAAGTGACATATGTTTAAATCTTTCTGTTGGTGCTTAGAGAGTATAGTGAGTTTGAGTAAGAGTTCAAAACCAAGCTGCAAACCAGGCTATAATTTAATCTGAAAACCCCCTACTTCTCAGTTTTGAGTTTGGGTAGGAATTGTGTAGTTCAGCCCTTCATACCAACATAGCTGTAATAGTTTGTTTCCCCTTAGGATATAACAGTTCACTTCTGACTTGCATTTCCACTTCAGTTTTTGAAGCACTTCATGCTATGTGTATTTATTTAGATTTTATGAAGTGCTTCCAGCGAGGACATACTTTGCAAAAAACAGTTTTTAATGTCTACAATTATTTCAACGAATGCCCAAAGAAATTGTTTTTAAGCAAAATAAACTCGAAATAAAATGGAAAAACTAAATTCAAATTTAGAAATAAGGACAGAGAGCAGAGCAAGTGATTACATTCTATATAATGTAGAAAGACACTTGAGTGAAAAGGAATATTGTAGATTACTTTCATCATAAAAGGCTCAGCGAGGAACTTGTTCATGATTTTGATTAAAAACATATCCCATTTTTCACTGGTCTGGAGATCTGTTCTGCACATGTGGATATGTAGACTGGAAAATCCCTGCTACTCTTTTGCAAAAAAAAGGTCGATACCTTCACTGTCACAGAGCAAAAATTAATTTATATTATATGAATAAAAATTAATTAATATCACTCAAACCAAAATTAATTAATATTATTTAGGTAGTTATTAATCATACTATTGGTTATAGTGTAGTCAATATTAGTGGTAAATCAATTATGTTAGTAGAAGGAGGCTATATAGATGACATTCTTGGGGGAAACCCTGCTGTGAGGATATTAGGTCGAGCAAATGTTTGGGGTCCTTTCCTGCAGGGACACCAAGACATTTTCTAGGGGTGCTTTCATGTGTCAAACTACAAGGGCAGATTATGTCGGACTGAACACAAACTATTTAAAATAAAACCATGCCATCCGGTGCTGGCCTCTACCATGGTTAGCACATACTGCTTGCCAGAACGAGAACGAGGCAAAGTGATGTAGTCAATCTGCCAGGCTTCACCATACTTGTACTTGGACCATNCTGGATGCTGAGTAGAGTATAGAAGAAGTACTGCTCGTTGTTGAGGTAAAATTCTTCCCACATCTCCTCTGGAAGTACAATAGAACATTCCAGTCAGACTTTCAGAGGACTTGGCTGCTATGACAAAATCCAGTCCTAATATCAAAAGGCAGGGATTATCGAGGTGTGTTATAGCTCTGTTCATGTTTCTTGTGAATTTCTCTTTCTGTCAAAACTGCAGACCTTTTGCTGTTTTGGAATTGTTGCTTTTGTTCACTCGTGTTTATAAACTACAGTTTGAGTCCAAGGAATAAACCCTTGGAAAAAGATGTTGTCCCCCATCAATAATGTGGTTCCTTAAAATGCCACAAAGTGATCCTCAGTAGGATGTATAAACGCATCTGGAACTTACTGTTGCTTATTAGATCACAGTTATTCCAACGCAGTTCTCAAAATTGTTTGCCCAAGCAAAGTATTCTGCTATCCATAACGGACATGCAGAGAGGTTCATCAGCCACTGATTCCCTACAAAACACATTTCTTACTTCATGTTTTTATATTACTATAAAGTGACAGACACAGCTGTAAATTCTAAAAAATATTAATATTACAGCAACTATTGAAAAACTGAAAAACAAACCCTGTGTTCTCTGGCTGCTGTTCCCACTTGACTAATCACAGTATTAAAAAGACTTTGAGCAGCATGTCTTGACACATCCCTATTTCTTCATCTAATGAAATTGTTTACTGTGGAGAAGACAAGAAAAATATTGCATGTAGGAAGATCAGTAGTACAGACATGGGAGGTCTGTTATCTTCTTTCTTCAGCAAATCCTCACAGAATGGATTCCAATGACTCTGTAAAAGATGACAGAGATTAAAGCAAAACAAATGTGTTCATAGAAGCAAAATTAAAAATGTCTGTAGTATGCAATTACTGGATACCTCAGAGAGCCATATGTCTGCCAGTTCTTTGGGGACTAGAAAATGAAGAGAAAAATTAAACTATTGAAGACACTCTCACTCAATGACTTACATCGTGTCGGGTGCATGTTTTATCATCAGCAATGTAGTAGATGGATCCCTATTTCTCTGATAAAAGGAGTGATACCAGATGATTCCATTAAAGATTTCCAAGATAGTGTTGCTAAATCATTTGTGAGAAGTCAATCCTGACAGCATCGTACTTGTCACAACTTAAGGACTTCATTCATATAGAATCATTTCGATTGTAGCAGCCTTCTCGTATCTGAAGGGGGCCTACGCAAAGGCTGGGGAGGGACTGTTTACAAGATCTTGTAATGACAGGATGAGGGGTAATGGGTTTAGACTGGAAGAGGGAGATTTAAACTAGATGTTAGGAGGAAGTTCTTTACAGTGAGGGTTCTTTACTGGAACAGGTTGCCCAGGGAGGTTGTGGCTGCTCCCTCCCTGGAGGTGTTCAATGTCAGGTTGGATGAGGCCTTGAGCGACCTGTTCTAGTGGGAGGTGTCCCTGCCTGTGGCGGAGGGTTGGAACTGGAGGATCTTTGAGGTCCCTTCCAACCTAAACCATTCTATGATTCTATGATTGGAAAAGACCTTTAGGATCACTGAGTCTAACCACTATCTAACTCTTTCAAGTCCGGTGCTAAACCACATCCCTTAGCCAACATCTGTTGGTAAAAGCCCAACTGGCTGGTGCTGAAGATCACAACATTTTCATATGGAACTTGCAGCAGATTTGAAGCATTTGTTTTGTTACCTGATTGTGTCTCTAAAATCAAAGGGAAGGTTATTTCTTGGGAATGGTTATTGTAGGCATGGATCTGATTGTAAAGTTAGGAAGTGGGACACCTTTGCCTGTGTGATGGTTTGGGGGTTACCCACCTTTGTAAAATCACCCAGACTAGACTCAGCCAGCTAGAAGTTAAGGACTGAAGCTATATTACAGCTTAGCACAATATACAAGCAGATATATGCACAATATACAGGAATATTTACAGAAATATACAAGGTAAAGGTAATACAGAAACACAACACCCCTCCCAGAAATCAGAGTCCCCAGGAAGGGCTTCCAACCACCCTTCCACCTTCTTTCCACCCCTATACCTTACCGCAAGGTTTGCCTTACACACAAGGTGAATTTGGAGGATCGACCAGGGGGATTAGAAGGAAAGTGGTTAGTGAGGTTACTCAACAGAGAGGAGAAGGCAAGAAGCTAGACAGCCCGAGAACGTCTGAGCCCAAGTGTCTTATCTATGTTTTGTATTCTTAGTCTTAAACATTTCAGCAAGCCTATGAGTGAAGTAGACATCTCCATTGTTTTCCTTTCACAGCCTATAATATAATTTTCTCCATTAAAATATTCCAATTAGCCTCAAAGCAGCACAGCCTGTGAACCTCGTATAAGGATTACCTTACACAAGAGTACCTAAGTGGCATTTTCATGTCTTTATTCTTTAGGGATATTCATCAGTCATGCTTTTGGAAGAATATGAGGGGCAGTAGTTGTCAGTTGATCCTAAGGCACATGTAAAATAAATACAAGTATTTGGATAATAGTTTTTGCACAAATTCACGGTCTTTAAGGCATTTTCCTGTAGAGCTTCTGGCTATGAGAATCTAAATAAATTATCCATGTCTGCAATAAAGAGGTCGTAACTACACTTTGCAGCCAGAGGTCAAGCACCAATATATTAATGAAAAGCTGTGACCAAGGTGGAGCAATATCATAGAATCACAGAATCATATCTCTATCATACAACAAAAAAACCCCAAACCTACATTCCCAGAACATTGCCTGTAATTCAAGATGAAACCAGTCTTGAGCTGGTCAGTCTGTTCTAGGTATTAATGAAACACAGTGCACCCTTCAAGACATAGAATTTCTTGTACCTAAATTGTAGAATACATTGAAAAGAAAGTGTGTCTCACAAGAAACAGGGAGGATGAATCATTCTTAGCTTGAACATCTGAAAATTAGAAAACCTGGTAAACTTAAGATGCTTTTATTATTAAAGGGTATAAAAAAAAATATGTTGTCCTGTGATGACAGTCCAACAAAGGGCACATTAATCCTTACTTGATAGCACCTATTTTCCTCTCTAGATCATAAAGTATCCTACAGGGATTAGGTCAAGCTTGACATCCCATTTTTAGACATCTGAAGTTAGAGAGCATGACTTTACTCTACCCTCATCAGACCCCATCTGGAGTACTGTGTGCAGTNAAAATCAACCAACCTAAAAAAAACCCCAAAACTCCACCATCAAACAAAACACATGAAAAATGCCTTTATTATTATGAAGTATTTTCCCCCTATTTGGATATAAGATCAATGTACATTTCAATACTTATTTAATCTAGTGAAAAGATAATGACTCTCCTTCTAAATATTCTTACTATATGCATTCTGTAATTCATCTATAGGCTTGATTTTAAGCATGATTACTCTATTTTTACTGAACACCAGTATTGTGCAACAGCGAATGATGAAAAAAATATTCAAAAACACTTGTGAATATAATTTAATTTTTCATTATTATTATTATGTACTTACATTAGCTTTTCAGTGACTGAAGAAGCAAAATCATAGTATATTCACAGAATCACAGAATTACAGAATCACAGAATGTTAGGTGCTAGAAGGGACCTTGAAAGCGCATCTAGTCCAACACCCTTGCCAGAGCAGGATCATCTATAGCAGATCACACAGGAACACATCCAGGCAGGTCTTGAATATCTCCAGAGAGGGAGACTCCACAACCACTCTGGGCAGCCTGTTCCAGTGTTCTATCACCCTCACAGTGAAGGAATTTTCCCTCATACTTACATGGAACTTCCTATCCACCCTCTTGTCCTGTCATTGGGCATCACCAAGAAGAAAACTCACATAAAATAACTGTTGCCAATGTAAACTTAATTATAAATCAGAAAATGTTTTGGAACTGTTCCTTCAGGTAAAAAATACACCATCCAATTGTCTTGAATGGAGTATTTCAGAGAAATATTAGACTAGGCTATTAAAACTCATTCTTAGCTTTATACTCTCAATCTCTAAATCCTACATGAGAGAAATACCTTTTTATCAAAATGAGAATAATTATAAATGGTAATGGCTGCCCCTTCAGCTTGTGGAAACTTGTGGGTATCCCTTCAGCAAATGGTAGTGAGATCTGAGTCAGTCATCTGTTCAAAGCATGGTGTAGAGAAGAGCGAACTGGTGCCTGAGAACATACTTCATACTTCCAGTGTTACTGAAAAAGTAATTTTCTTGGAAAACTCATTAAAAGGAGGCCTATTTTTTAACTATATACCTATACCAGGCAAAAGAAACAAAATAAAACAAAATCAAACCCCAAACAAACAGACAAAACACCAAAAAGAAACCCAAACCAGTAAGGGAGAAACTGCTCCTCTTCACACCTTTTCTCCTAGTCCTGGAGAGCCAGATGCTCTGCCAAGAATGAAATATGAACAGCTTCAGAGAATCTTGCCTCTGTCCTCTGAAGGCCTTACTGCCAGGTTGGACACTGTAGTATGAGACCTCAAGCAATTTAGACATGGGGAATTTAGGGTCTATGGCATCAGAAAGCTACTCAGTGAATTTTCAAAGAATTCAGAAATCTCAGCAGTATCAAATCCACAGATAATATGTCCTGTTAGGTTGTTATCTCAAGATAGGCAAGGCTGCTGCCATGCCACAATTGCTATTTCCACATATATATTTTATGGAGAGAAGAGAGAACTCTTCCCAGATGACCACCAGACAACAGGAGAACCACCAATGCACATAACAAATAAAAAAGAGAAAGAATAAGTAAAGGTTTCACATGGGTTTTATTTCAGAGCACTCAATGCCTTTGAAAATTCCTCACTAAATATGTTCCTTCTAAAAGGTAGGTTTGTACCAAAATAGAATGCATTATCCAGTCAGTCTCCATGGTAACTTTGTTTCTTATTAAATGGAAAAGGAAAAAAAGCCTAATTAACTCATATGACCTTTTATTTGTTAAAGTGTTCTGCTATACCTTTAGTAACTCTGTCTGCTGTGTATTGAAAGGCACCATTTCCCTTTAGCCATTTTTAAGAAAGAATTACAGGTTTTTTCATATTAAATTTTGTTCATCGTGTGCGAACTGCAAATGGGGGAGAATGTATATCAAGGGGGAGAATGTTGTGTCTACCTCTCAAAGCTTCTCTTAACTTTCCCAGTTAAAGCTACTTTATCTTGACAATAAAGGACTACTTAAAATCATAGAATCATAAAATGGTAGGGTTGGAAGGGACCTCAAGGATCATCTAGTTCCAACCCCCTGCCATAGGCAGGGACACCTCCCACTAGTACAGGTTACTCAAGGCCTCATCCAACCTAGCCTTGAACACCTCCAGGGAGGGAACAACCACAACCTCCCTGGGCAACCTGTTCCAGTGCCTCACCACCCTCACTGGAAAAAACTTCTTCCTAACGCCTAGTCTAAATCTCCCCTCTGCCAGTTTAAACCCATTGCCCCTAGTCCTGTCATTGCAAGACCTTGTAAATAGTCCCTCCCCAGCCTTCCTGTAGGCCCTCTTCAGATATTGGAAGGCTACTATAAGATTTCCTGGAAGCCTTCTCTTCTCCAGGCTGAAGAGCCCCAACTCTTGCAGCCTGTCCTCATAGGAGAGCTGCTGCAGCCCTCTGAGCATCTTTGTGGCCCTCCTCTGGACCCACTCCAACAGTTCCATGTCCTTCCTGTGCTGGGGGTTCCAGAACTGCACACAGTACTCCAGATGGGGTCTGACGAGAGCAGAGTAAAGGGGCAGAATCCCCTCCCTTGCCCTGCTGGCCACACTTCTCTTGATGCAGCCCAGGACTCGGTTGCTGTCTGGGCTGCATGCGCACACTGCAGGCTCATGTTGAGCTTTTCATTAACTCAAATCCCCAGGTCCTTTCCTTCAGGGCTACTCTCCAGTCATTCACCACCCAGCCTGGATTTGTGCTTGGGATTGTGTCTACCCAGGTGCAGGACCTTACACTTGGCCTTGTTGAATGTCATGAGGTTGGCTTGGGCCCACCTCTCCAGCCTGTCCAGGTCCCTCTGGATGGATCCCTGCCCTCTAGCAAGTTGACTGTGCCACACAGCTTGGTGTCATCTGCAAACCTGCTGAAGTTGCACTCGATTTCTCTGTCCATATTGCTGACAAAGATGTTAAACCACACTGGTCCTCGTATGTATGTGAAACTTCCTGTGCCTCAACTTCCACCCATTGGCCCTTGAACTGTCATTGAGCATCACCAAGAAGAGCCTGGCTCCATCCTCCTGGCACTCACCCTTTACATATTTATAAACATTAATAAGGTCACCCTTAGTCTCCTCCTCTTCAAGCTAAATAGCACCAGCTCCCTCAGTCTCTCCTTGAAAGATGTTCCACTCCCTTAGTCATTTTTGTGGCTCTGCACAGGACTCTCTCAAGCAGTTCCCTGAGGTCCTTCTTGAACTGAATGGCTCAGAACTGGACACGATATTCAAGATGCAACCTCACCAGGGCAGAGTAGAGAGGGAGGAGAATCTCTCTCGACCTACTAACCACAGCCCTTCTAATACACTTCAGAATGGCATTGGCCTTCTTGGTCACAAAAGCACATTGCTGGCTCATGGTCAACTTTCCACTCACTATACTCCTCATTCTCTTCACAGAATCCTAAACAGTAGGCTTCCAGCAATGATGTCTGGTGGTAGTGAAGTGCAATCCCCTAGACAACGAGCTTACCCCTTTTTCCAGGGAAATAAATTAAATAAATCACTTTATGCAAGCCTTTCCAAACCACACTAAATCAAAAAACATGAAAAGGAAAGATATCATAAGAAAGTTTCTGAAAGAAAAAGGTTAAGAAAATCCATGGACCTGGTTGCAATTCCTGTTGTGGTTTCTTTTGTAATGATCTTAAGAGAGGTTTCTACAGTAGTGTACGTTAACAGAATGTTGTAGAAGGTAGGACATCTCTTGCTCTGTGGCTAAGGAATGGATTGCATCATTAGGGGGTTGGAACTACATGATCCTTGAGGTCCCTTCCAACCTTACCATTCTATGATTCTATGATTCTATGCTCTGGTCCTGACCCTGAAATATTATGTATTCAGAATTCTAAAGAATCCAAATATTTTTCAAAGAATTTTTGTTTCTTCAGAATTTAGTGTATAATTGAAAGAATTTGTGAATTGAATCTTGAGTTTAATTTTCTGAATTTTCTATACGTATACAAATGTTTGTTGACTCTGTCCCCAGATCTTCCTGTGGCAAACAGCATCTGGGGTGGGCAGTTCTGACTCAGTTAAAAAGTTTTACAGAAAAGCTTCAGCAGCAAAGCTGCTGTATGGCTCTTGGCCATACTTAGACCAGTCTTGACTGAGGGAAGCATCATTATCAGTGAGGGGTATAGGCAGGAAGAGTAAAACCTCTAGGCTTTCAGACTATGGGTATGCCAAGGGAGTTACTTGAACTACAGGCATATATGTGAACCTCCACCCACCACAGGCATCCTGAAAAGTGCTTTCTATTTGCAAACATGCTTTGCTAAAACTGCAGGGAACAACAGCAGGCGGCAGAATAATGTTCATCCAGGGCACTATGTTACACCTCACCCTGTTGGGATGCAAACCTGGCGGGTGGTTGTATCATCTGGAGTAGGGCTCCCACGGTAACTCTGTCCTCACCACAGTCCGAGGCACAGCCTCTCTGTGCAGCTGGGATGCATAACACCAGCACTCTTTGTAACTGGGTCTTGGACACTAGAAGAAATTGTTTTTCTCAGAGAATAATGTGTTCCCATTCCTTTCTTTAAATAATGTGATGCAGTTGGTATTAGTCTGTGCATTTAGTCTGAAGAGGCACTGAGTGACTCCTGGTGAATCTAGTAAATAAAGATATTTGAAATGTCACTGCTTTGTGACAGTGCTTGGCCTAATTGAAGCTGGCTCCAACAAACAATGGGTCTAGGAGAAATCTGGTTTAGAGCCATTGATTCTAAGTAATGCACCATGTTCTCAATCCAGTTGTAAGCCTCCCCTTAGGTATTACAGGATGGATTTTTCTTGTTAGATATGCTGGTTCCAGAATGCAGCTCTTCTTTGTATATATGTGCTTTGCACATTCATTTAAGCTTCCAAATGGCATAGTGGTCTTAGACACAGGCTATTTTTTTAGGATTTGTCCTTTCCATTTGCTTGTTTATCTGCAGCCTTAGAATTTATTTGCAATGAATACATGTTGGTTCTCTTTATACAATGTTGTCTTAGATTAGATAGACCATGCCCTAAGTACCATATGTTAGGTACTACCCTTGATAAAAAGTGCCCAGTCGCATAGGGTAAGGCAGGCTGGCAGCTTTTCACTGGAAATAGATCACTCCCAAGCCATATATTAGAAAGGAAATAGAATGAGATTATAGTGTGTGGCACTGGGATCTGTCCATACAGTAGAAGGCACCAGGGAGGAATGGAAAATATTTGAAAAATGGTTAGAATATGTGTGTGGTTAAAGGTAAGCCTTGAGATATGCAAGTGGAAGAAGAAATTGCCTGCATTACATATTCAACGGGTTCTGTTCAAAGTCCAAGATAGCAAAAATAAATATATTTTTTAATAACAAAGTCTGACTGATGAGATGGGACTGAAAAAATTTAGCTCAGTCTAACTGTTATGGCATTCTAACGAATGATGGAACATAGACTGTAGGTGCAGTTCCCCTGAAGTCTGAGAGGCCAGCATTGTGCCCAGGTGGCCAAGAAGGCCAGTGGCATCCTGGCCTGCATCAGGAATAGTGTGGCCAGCAGGAGCAGGGAGGTCATTCTCCCCCTGTACTCTGCACTGGTTAGGCCACACCTTAAGTACTGTGTCCAGTTCTGGGCTCCTCAATTTAAGAGGGACATTGAGGTGCTTGAGCGTGTCCAGAGAAGGGCAACGAGGCTGGTGAGAGGCCTCAAGCACAAACGCTATGAGGAGAGGCTGAGGGAGCTGGGATTGTTTAGCCTGGTGAAGAGGAGGCTCAGGGGAGACCTTATTGCTGTCTACAACTACCTGAAGGGTGGTTGTGGCCAGGAGGAGGTTGCTTTCTTCTCTCAGGCAACCAGCACCAGAACAAGAGGACACAGTCTCAAGCTGCGCCAGGGGAAGTTTAGGCTTGAGGGGAGGAGAAAGTTCTTCACCGAGAGAGTCATTCGCTACTGGAATGGGCTGCCCAGGGAGGTGGTGGAGTCACAGTCCCTGGAGGTGTTCAAGGCAAATTTGGACGTGGCACTTGGTGCCATGGTCTAGTCTTGAGGTCTGTGGTAATGGGTTGGACTTGATGATCTTTGAGGACTCTTCCGACCTTGCTTATACTGTGATACTGTGATATGAGAAGGCTCTAGGGAGAGGCTGGTTGTGCCTTTATTAAAGGCTATGATGATCTGTAAACACAAGGTATATGAACGTAGGCTAAGACTGCAAAAATGAAATTGCTGCTGAGTACAATATTTAGCCCCTAGCACTGGGTAGCTGTCACAGGGCCATGTGATGGTAGTGTCCACTATGTTAAACTGACAGCCTTCACACAGCAAAGTTTTGGCCTTCTTGGGTTTTCTTACATCGTCTTTGGCCATTGACGTGGCTTAGGAACTTTCCCACACACACTATTTGAATTTACCAGATGACTCGGTTGTGGGATTTCACGAGGTAGGAATTATAAAATATGCAGTTATTTTTACTTCCGGAAAGCCCCACCCACAACTGTCTATAAAATATTAGTTAAGGTTCAGAAATTCCATCGGGAAAAATCTTTCACAAGGAATGCTTACAGGGAATTTAGTAATTCAGGAAAATCAGGAAGCTTGGAAAGGTTGCTATAAGAAATAGCTTTGCCGGACTTACAAACAAAGGCAGCCTGGAGCCCTAGGGAACGTCTGCGGTACTCACGGCAGTGGAGTAGGAATTTGGCGATAGTCCCTTGGCTCCTTGTCGGCAGTCTTTGCGGCAGTGCCTTGAAGTGTAGATCGTGGGGCAGCACAGGGTGAAGCTCAGGCTGCTCGGCCGCTTACCCACGATTGCGGCAAAGGCAGGTCCCTTCAACAGGCAGGCAAGATCTGACGGTCGAGAGCGGGGACTGTGCCTTCTCGTCACCGTTCTTGCAGATGCCCCTCAAGGACCGACTCAAGGACCGACTCCAGGTCTAAGTCAAGGTCCGAGTCCAAGTCCGTGGCTGGCAGGACCGTTGCTGGCAGGACTGTGGCTCGCCGTCCGTCTTAAAGCCCTCTCGAAGTCCCCGTAGCAGTCTCCGGCAGTCTGCTCCAAGTCTCTCAGTCTTCAAGTCTCCGAGTCTCTAAGTCTCCCAGAGTCCCCCAGATAATGTGTCCCATTGCCATATATATATGCTGGGGCGAGTTGCTCTCCCCCGTTCAAGCTTGCGGGGGTGGAGTAGGTACTTGACACCTACTCCTTTCACATTCCAAACCCCCGGAACCAGAGGTGGGGTGGGGAGCAGAACAGTTTCACACCCCATTCAAACCTTCGGTGGGGCAGGGACTTGGGTGTGCCCCACCACACCAGACTAGCTCAGATGGCTTGGAAGTAAGATGAAGCTATGTTTACAGCATGGCAAAACTTACAAGCATATTTACACAATGTATTTACAAGTATTTATAATTATATACAATTATATACAAATTAGAAATAAGGCAGAAATCAAAACTCGCTCCTGGACAAAGGAAACTGCTCAGAAGAGCTCAAAGCTACCCACTCTTTCTCCCATCTAAAACAGGCAAACAAAAACAAAGGCAGAAAAGTTTACATTGTTATGTGTTAGCCAAGATTAGAGGAGAGATAGTAGGTTGGAGTTAAGAGGAAGTGATTAGGATCCAGCAACACAGCCCCAAGTGAAAGTGATAGTTTATATTTTGGCTTTTTATCCCTCTCAGCAAACCAATGAATGATACAGACTTCATCATTATTTTCTTTTCACAACCAATACTCTAATTTCTCTCATTAAAATATTCCAATTAGCCTCCAACCAGCACAGTCATACAACAGAATAATTTGAGTTGGTTTTTGTTTTTGTTTTTGTTTTGGATTTGGGTTTTTTTGTTTGTTTTGGTGAATTCTCTATTTTCAAGTCTCCCTAATAATTTCAATTCTGCATTTCAGGCTATCATATATAGCTGCTGATTTTTATAATGAAACTGGAGCATGACCTGACAATAGAAACAGATGTGTGGAGGCTTTTTGGAGATACACAAGAGAGTTTGGAGAGTCACTTGGAATGGTAGCAGACAAACCTGGTATATGCTTGTCATTGCTGCTTTTTGACAGCTGTCACTCACCAAAACCATGCCAAAGTTTTGTTTTAGAGGAAACTAGTAGAAGGAATAAACCAACATCTGTGCAATCAAGGGACAAAGCTGTCAACTTCCATATTCATGAACCTATCAGTGTCCCAGATGCAAAAAAAAAATCCCTTCAAATTCATTAAGAGGGAAAATATAAATATAAACTGTAATGGGAGAAAGCACAATCTAGAGCACAGTAGAACATGATACCAACTTCACTCTGATGTAGGTTTCACTGATGGTTGAGTGTCTGCCAGAGGCAGTTGACAGACACCCAGCAGGGAAGCAGTCTCAGACAGAATATTTTCAGTGTATTTAAAACCATCACAAATTGCCAGGGCAAGTTGTTTACTTTTGATTATCCCATTTCTGAAGAAGGGCATGGTCTCACGTAAGTATGATGTGGTGCAGTGGCACTGTGATGTTGCAGCAGATCTGCTGTTTCTGCTAGGCTCCTAAACTTGTGAGTCATAACTTGTGCCAGTGTGCTGCACAGCAGGATGCTGAGGCACTGTGGGAGACAGTTCCCTTGTAAAGGAAGGCAATGTGGGATTAATAAAGAATATGAACTAAAGACAAGCTAGGGTATGATGTGGGGTCTGGAATGGCTTTGCCAAAGGTACCAAAAGAACCTGCAGGATAACTAATCTCCCCAAACACACCCCATAAAGTTCACAGTGTGACAATAGCTGGCAAGACCAGAGGTACTATGTGAACCTGAAATGAATGAGGAAAATCAGGCTAGGCCTTCCTTACGTGGCATGTCCTTTGGGAACAATCTAACAGAAGGTGGCACAGATAAAAGATTGGAAAGGGCTTGCCCATGGGATGCTACAGTCTGCTATTCATATCCATTCTGGGACACACCTGGACCCAGACTCAAGAGGAAGAAAGAATTAGAGTTGCTGGTCTTTCAGTATGTATGAAATGCTGTATCCATGTGCAAGACAGCGGTAGCTCAGAGAAATGTATGGAGAATCATTGGCATGCCGCTTGTGGTATGTGACATGGTTATGGGATGCTGAGTGAGTTTAGACCAGCAGCCTGGAGCAAAATTATGGGCAGAGCTTTATCAGTGCAGGATGCACAACAAGACACTGAACACCTGGATTTTTTTCAGAACAGTTCTCCTGTCCATTGCAAAGGACCTGAAGAGGAAACTATTTTCTCTAAAGAATCCTGCTCAGAAAATCTGTGACTGCAGCTGCCACATGATCTGGTTACATACTGCTCCATGAGTTCTGCTTGAGCTCCAGCTTTCCAACAGCATTGCATTTTCAGAGTTTCTTTATATTAAATGCCATGCAGAGAGCCAGGAGGACAAACAAAATGCCAAAACTGAAGAAGTGCACATAACATGAGCATTATAAATGTCTGATTTTCTAAGGCTCAATGTGATTTCTGGTACTGGCAATCTAACCTGAAAGAGCTGCTCATAAGGAAACACTTATTTACCACTGCAGTGGTGAGAATTGGCCTCACTACTACTTGGTCAAAGAAGGGACAGGAAGGTTAGCAAGGCACTGAATTAACATCCCAAATATGTTGTATGACAGAGGCCAAACACTGGGGAAAAAACAGCTTGTGTTCAGTAAACTCCACCAATTTGGGAAATACTTTCAGTATTGGAGCATTCACCTCCTATAGCTCTTGGAAAACTGGACAATTCTTTTTCCTTTCTGCTGTAATCCATTCTGCATAAATGTTAAAATGGAAAATATGGATTAGGTATGGCTCTGTGAAAGGCTGATGTCACAGTAAACATTCCTGTAATGGCATTTTATAATGTTTATACATATACATACATACATACATACATATATATATATGCTTTTTGATTTTTTTAAGAATAGAAATGTATATGTATTAGTTGTGCAAGAGAGCAAATAATTATGTTAACAGTAAAAACTCCAGCATTTCAGAGCAATGTCATGTAAAAGAGATTAAGAAGGCAATTTCAATCTACTGGACCCGCCTGGGTGTGTTGCTGTGTGATCTGGTATATGACCCTGCTCTGGCAGGGGGGGTTGGACTAGAGGATCTTCCGAGGTACCTTCCAGCCCCTAACATTCTGTGATTCTGTGATACCATCCAACAACCTCTTCCTAGTCTAACCCAGGTCTTTTGCTAATCTAATGTTATACCATGCCACACCAGTTACTGCAAGATAAGGCGGGTTTGGACGTGGTACTTGGTGCCATGGTCTAGTCTCGAGGTCTGTGGTAATGGGTTGGACTTGATGATCTTTGAGGTCTCTTCCAACCTTGGTGATACTGTGAAGATTGGAAGGGCACTCCTGAATTATCAACTACAGCAGGTTCATCTCCTGTTATGCATCAACTAACATTTTTCTAGAACTGAGATGCTGAAAAACCTTGAAAGTGTTCTCCCTCAAGTCTCCATACAACCCATTCAGCACTTCACAGTGCTGCTTGTAAATAATCTAATCTGCAGTACATGTAGTCATAGTCCATTCATAGCTATGTCAAAGCAGTCTTTAACATAAATAGATCTGTATCTCTCTTGTTCTTTCCCTGCTTGGGATATTTATTGACAGCAATGACACCCCCACTGAGCTTTCTTCCTGCTTGTCTAAGCAAGCCACATTTCTCAGTCTCATCTAATAAAATGAGGTGGTTTCCGTTCTCTAGAATGCTCTGGTTAATTCTCCTTGAGTTTGGCTTATCTGAATTCATCTCAATGAACACAGGTAAACAGAAGTGTACAGTCTACCTGATGAGACCTCCAGAGGGCTATACTATTCATGCTTCTCTCTCTGTAGGAAGCAGATAGACTCTAGATTTAAATTTGCATTTTTCACAGTCTCACCGAAAGAGGTGATTCTGCCACTTTAGTCTGCACCTGGAGTACTGTGTCCAGCTCTGGTGCCCTCAACACAAGACATGAATCTGATGGAGCAGGTCCAGGGCAGGGCCATGAAAATGATCTGGGGACTGGAACACCTCTTCTATGAGGACAGGCTGATGGAGCTGGGGTTGTTCATCCAGGAGAAGAGAAGACTTTGGGGAGACCTAATAGCAGCCTTCCAGTACCTGAAGAGGGCCTACTGAAAGACTGGAGGGGGACTGTTTATAAAGGCTTGTGATGATAGGATGAGGGGCAATGGTTTGAAATCACGGAAAAGTAGATTTAGGTTGGATGTTGGAAGAAGTACTTTACCATGAGGGTAGTGGAATGCTGGAACAGGTTGCCCAGGGAGGTAGTTGGGGCCCCATCATTGGATATTCAAGGTTAGGTTTGACAGGACTTTGGGCAACCTCATCTAACGGAGGATGCCCCTGCTTACTGCAGGAGTGTTGGTCTAGATGACCTTTGGAGGTCCTTTCTAATGCAAACCATTCTATGGTTCTGTGACTCTACATTAGTGGACATATTTCCAGTATGTCATACTCTTCTCTGAAACTCATCTACAGTTTCCAAGTATAAATTACTGGTTTACAAATAAAGTCACAGAGCTGTCTTGGTCTTCATAGCACCACACCTTGGACTATTAAACTACTGCTCATTAGTTCCAATTTAGTCTTCAAGGCCATTCAGGTTTTTTGTTTGTTTGTTTGTTTGTTTGTTTGTTTTTATCATTATCTTTCTTTCTGTCTTGAAAGTGTTCCTGAGAGCTAACAGTACATTTTGTTTTCAACCTTGTATTTTTATGCAGTGATGATCAGGTTTCTTTTCACAACAAATGTCACTTTATTTTGTGAATATTCTTACTGATTTCATCTAAATAATTTGCAAAGCATTCTGGTTTGAGTTAGAATAGAACTAATTCTGTCCAGTGATTTTCCTTCTCAGTCTCTTCATGATAGCTGCACCTCCTGAAAGTAACAGCTTGTTTTCACAAACAGTATCTGATTCTAGCAGCGATGTTTCTAGCAAGTACCAAGGCTTGGTATGCAGATCAAATTTACTGCTAAATCCTGTGTGCTGTGTTAGCATGCAGAGTAAACCCTGCACCTGTAGAGAGAAGAAGACAGTTCAGGTGGCCTTAAACTGAACGATGTTCTCCATTGCACATACTCAGAATAAAGCTGAGGGATCACAAGCATTAAGATCTCTTCCTCTTCTTCAGTGGCTATCATCTGAGGATGACTCTGTCTGTTCTGCTTTCAATACCAATCCATGTGTTCCTGAATCAAGTTCCAGAATCCAACTCCTAAGTCTAGTTCCCATCTGCTGCTGAATCTAGTCTGGGACTTCTGCTACAGCATCAGTGGTGATAGTGAATAATTGTCATTGTGGAAGTTTGAGTTGGTACTGGATTTGTATTCATTAGTATATATTTAATTTTATTCTTATTGTTTTCATTACAGCAATTTTAGTTTTATTTTCCAATTCATAAGTTTCTTTCTTATTCCCTTTCTTTTCCCATTTGAGATGCATCTGCCACTCATTTAGTGCCTGGCCCAGCTTTAACCCTTGATAGTAAGATATCACTTACCAAGATCTGCATTTCACTTGGAATGTAGAAAAGTACAATGCACATCTACTTTACAGACTAAGTAAGAATTTACCAAATACTTGCATGATTATCCTTTCTGTTCTGTATTTCTGTTTATAAACCACCTTTGACTAGAAAGAAGAGATTCTTCTCTATAAATTGGCAGAAAAAACAAAGTGACTATTGTTTCCCCAGAAGCAGAAGCTTTCAAGCAACAATATTTGAACTAGGTGCAGCCACTTTTCCTTCCTTCCTTCCTCCCTTCCTTCCTCCCTTCCTTCCTCCCTTCCTTCCTTTCTTCCTTCCTTCCTTCCTTCCTTCCTTCCTTCCTTCCTTCCTTCCTTCCTTCCTTCCTTCCTTCCTTCCTTCCTTCCTTCCTTCCTTTCAATAAAGACAGAAGAGTTATGATGTGTGCAACTATGTTAGAAGCTGATCTGAATTCATTTAACCTGGGGCCTCTAATAATAATGTAGCTGAAATAATTTTAATTATTATCATTCTTATTTGAGATAGTAGAATGTATTTTTCATTAAAATCTGTAGCTTGTTAAATGAACTAAGCCAGGCATCTTAAACAAAATGGCATTAAAAATGATTGTGCCATCTATTATAAGGAGATGCAACATAGACTGCATTTAATTTTTTTTGACATTGTGCTATAAATCAGGTATGAATAGCAATATACATCAGTTGATCATGTGCTTTATGATTGACAAAGCTTGCACAGTGTCTTATTTGGGTGGAAAACAAGTAGTGCCTTTCAGTACACTTGGAAAAATAAAAGACTATAGGAGAAATTTTCAGGACAGACACTCAGATATTCCTCTCTTTAGTTTACTTACTATACTTTGCCATCAGAGCAATCATTTGTTCTGTCTGCTGTTTTAATTTTATAGGTGTATGTAAGCTGCTTATTTCCATTAGTGGTCATTGACTTTTCTTGAGTCTTCAGTGCAATCTGGCTGCTCCATGGGGTCGAGGAATGGAAGGGCCAGCCATTAAATGAGCAGCAGGCACTCTCCCCTATACTCTTAATTACACATGACCATAAAAACATTGCAATGTGGTTTTGGCAGCACCTTGGAGTGTGTTCTTGTTTGAGTTAAAACAGCTAAATTTCATGTTGCATGTTGCAGGGTGCAGAATAAAGGGCCACACCTGCAGGGAGGATGACACTAAACTGACCAACGAGATATTCCATTCCATGTGAGAGTGACAGGATACTGGAAGTAGCTGCCAAGAGACATTGTGGAGTCTCCTTCACTGAATACATTCAAAACCTACCTGCTGTAGGTAGCTCTGCTGTAGGAGAAAGGTTGGACTAGATGATCTTTTGAGGTCACTTCCAACTCCTAACATTCTGTGATTCTGTTACATACATCATATTCAGAATAAAGCTGAGGGATCACAAGAGTCAAACCCTCTCTCTCTTCTTCAATGGCTATCATCTAAGGAGGAGTCTTTCTGTTCTGTCTTAGATCCTAGTCCATAAGCTTTCGAATCCAGTTCCTGAATCCAGATCCTGAATTTGATCCTCGTCTGCTGCTGACTCCAGTCTGAGACTCTGCCACAGCGTCAATGGTGATGGTGACTAATTGCAATCAGGACTTCTGTGTTTGAGATTTGGTCTGTACTTGTATGTAT
Organism: Ramphastos sulfuratus; assembly: GCA_013399055.1. Taxonomy (NCBI): domain Eukaryota; kingdom Metazoa; phylum Chordata; class Aves; order Piciformes; family Ramphastidae; genus Ramphastos; species Ramphastos sulfuratus. The sequence goes on from WBNM01001610.1 coordinate 27,068, forward strand.
TTATTTTTATTGTTAGTATTTTCATTTAAGTAGTTTTAGTTCGCCAGTTCATAAGTTCCTCTCCCTTACTCCCTTTCTTTTCCTCTTTGGGAAAGGAGAGGGTTTAACAGAGAGTGCCTGTCACTCATTTAATGGCTGGCCCAGCTCGAAACCATCTCCTGGGAAGAGGGCAGGTTCCTTGTCAAGACATCTTAGAAGGCCTTCTTAGGAGGAGGTTTCTCTGAGGCTTTTTTAGCAGAGTATTCATCAACAATTCTCTTCAGGGCTAGGCACCTGCACCATTATCTAAATTGGCCCTGAGCCTAGGCAGACAAATCCCCAGAAGCAGGACGATGTACTCAGGGGTCTGAGATTCAGTACCATTGTATATATTGACTATCACAGGGGAAATCATATTGTTTAGTGTGAAAAAGTGCTCCCAGATGGCAAATGAACAAGTGCTGTGGTTATGTTATTCACTGAAATTATTTGAAAGTGATTGCTGTCTATGACTGAGGCTAAGTAGATTAATTGGTTCCTGACCAGCTATTCAAATCCTTGAGACGGGGCCCAGAAAAAAAAGGCTGCTAATAGAAATGTTGCAATTTTGCTGCCAGCAAATTATGGATGTTTAATTATCTCCCTTCCTTATTTTTTTGAGTAAGAATTTCTTAGGCTTGCAATAATGTGAGCATCATAATGCCAACTTAGGTTTTGTGATTCCAGGATTTTCCCAAATGTTTGGTAACAGCAATGTAGGTGAGGGCAGACTGATTTGACAAATTGAAGAAGATTAACTGTAAGTGCTACTGTTCACCAACAATGGGATTTTTACAAAGGCATGTAGTTGATAGAATGAGAGGTAACCACTTCAAAATGGAAGAGGCTTGAGCAACTTGAGTCTAACAGGAGGTGCTCCTGCGTGTTGAAGAAGGTTGGAACTAGATGATCTTTAAGGTCCCTTCCAAATCAAACCATTCTATGATTCAATGAAATAAAAAAAAAGAAGGTCAAGATACAAACAGAGAAGTACTTTAACTTCTTCTCAGTTTTCAGCCATGAAAGGAAGCTATTTATTAAACAGTGGTGAGCTGAGAAGGACGTTGGAACTGTCTCTGGCTTTTTTATTTCAGCTTTTTTGAGAGAAAAAGGACTTAGTCTCTACCGTTTCTAAATAAACAAGACAGCATCAAAGGTATCTGGCTCCACTCATTCTTTCTCCTAACAAAACTAAGCTGTAGGACCCTAGGATCAACAGAGACAGCAACTTTTATATCTCCTGCCTTGGCATTTGCTTGCATCACTGATTACTTTTTCCATGTACTGTACTTGAAAGAAACATAGTCAGTTTAAGTCAAAGAACATTTGATCATTCGAATTTCTCCACCTCTTTGCTGCTTATGTTTAGGCTTGGATTATTTTGTTTGAGAAAAAAACCCAATTCTTTTAAAATGTTCCTCCAGCCTTCTCTAAATATTTGCGTTCCCAGAAAGATGTAATGTCTTGGCATGGGCTCCTATCAAAAGCATATGTATAAGCTAAAGTCTGGTTTGCTTTTACAAATTAAGAGTCCTCTCAAACATTAAGGGAATGGAACATCTCTCTCACAAGGAGAGACTGAAGGAGCTGGGGCTCTTTAAGCTTGGAGAAGAGGAGACTGAGAGGTGACCTCATCAATGTTTATAAATATGTAAAGGGTGAGTGCCAAGAGGATGGAGCCAGGCTCTTCTCAGTGATGCCCACTGACAGGGCAAGGGGCAATGGGTGGAAGTTGAGGCACAGGAAGTTTCACATGAATCTGAGGAGGAATTTTTTCACAGTGAGGGTGACAGAACACTGGAACCGGCTGCCTGGGGGAGTTGCAGAGTCTCCCTCTCTGGAAATATTCAAAACCTGCCTGGACATGTTCCTGTGTGATCCTGCTCTGGCAGGGAAGTTGGACTGGATGATCTTTTGTGGTCTCTTCCAGCCCCTGACATTCTATAATTCTATGATTCTATGATTCAGGTAGAAATACAGCTGTAGAAATAGTTAGATGATAGAATCACAAATTAACATACTAATGTATAATTAGTTGAGAAAGATTTCCCCAGTGCTAGCAAGAAAAAGAACAAAATTTTTTTTTTTAAAAAAAGGAACAAAATATTTTAAAAATAACAAAATATTTTGAAAAGAAAGAATTACTCTACTGTAAGCATAAAAATGACTGACATGAACTTGTATCATAGAATCATAGTATCATAGAATCATAGAATGGTAAGGTCGGAAGTGACCTCAAGGGTCATCTAGTTCCACCCCCCTGCCATAGGCAGGGACACCTCTCACTAGCACAGGTCACTCAAGGCCTCGTCCAACATGGACTTGAACCCCTCCAGAGAGGGAGCAGCCACAACCTCCCTGGGCAACCTGTTCCAGTGTCTCACCATGGAAAAGCATGACCATTTCTATAAAAAGTAAAGGAAGATCCCTAAAAGATAGACCTTTTAGATGATTCCTATCCATAGACCTTAATATTTCTATGGATATTCCTTTTGATAATTAAATTAATTAGATTTCAATGGAATACTCTTGATTCCAATGAGAAGTGTATTTTGATCATGCCATGTTTTCATTATATCCTTTCACTGGGCCACATCTAACTTAATTTCGCCTCATTTTAAACTTCGGTAGCTATCCTGAACAAGTTGCTGAATTTCCCTGGTTAGTTTTCTGGAAAGGAGTCTGCATCTGGAGCGTGGCCAGCAGGGCAAGGGAGGGGATTCTGCCCCTTTACTCTGNGCATTTCTGTTGACCATGTTTCTTTTCTTATTCTTTAGTTTAATTTATTTGGCTACTTGGGTGATAGTGACTGAGATTTTGAATCACTAGCAGGATATGAGCTAAGCAGATAAATTATCAGGAATTATACTGCTTTTAGTTTGAGGAAGAGGAGGGTGAAGGGAGACCTTGTCGCTGTCTACAATTACCTGAAAATATGTTGTGGAGAGGCTGCTGCTGGTCTCACAGGAAAATAGCAACAGAACAAGAGGGAATGACCTCACACTGCAATTGGGTAGGTTTAAACTGGACATTGCAAAAAAAATATTCACAGAAAGAGTTGTCAGGCATTGGAATGGGCTGCCTAAGGGGTGCCCAAGTCACCGACCCTGGATGTGTTTAAAATTCATTCGGATGTGGTGCTTAGGGATATGGTTTAGGATGAACCTTGTAGAGTAGGGATATCAGTTGGACTTCGTGATTCTGAGGGTCTTTTTACAACCAGAATATTTCTGTGATTTTGTGATTCTGTATTGTCTGCCCAAAAGAATGGGTTTGGTGAAATCTGTCTTGCTGTGGGTATTAGGATATGTGTCGCTTTCCATGTATTTGGTAAGATCTTTTTCTTCACCTCCACTAAGCAATAATCTGATATACATGCATTAAGAGGAAAAAATACCCTTATCTCTCTCAAGCAAACTCACAGTGTATTTGAAAAACGCTGTCTGCAAATGTAACATTTGTTATTTCTGTTGCATTGTTATTCTTGTTTAGAGGAAGAAACAGAATGTAGGATGTGCTTGTTCTGTAATTTGGCTCTTTTCCTAGTATTTATTTCTCTGAGCCACTTTTGTTTCCTTTGACTTCTTGTTCTGTTCTCAAACACATATGATAATCTCACTTTGCTCTCCTACTGCTACTGTTTTCAAGTGGCTGTAGCTATAAGTAGCTAACCTGCTGAGACATAGTTTATTTAATATCTGAAGCTGTCTTAGGGACCTGACTTTTGCGCAGAATACAAGCTGTTGTCTATGGACTTACTTGAGCAGGTCCATGTCTTTCTTATGCTGGGGACCCCAGAACTCATTCAGTGATCTGGATGAGAGGATTGAGTGCTCTCTCAGTAAGTTTGCAGACAATATTAGTGTTGAAGTGTTGATCTGCTTGAAAGTAGGAGGGCTTTGCAGAGGAATCTGGACAGGCAGACATCAGTCGTATGATATTTAACAAGGCTAAGTGCTGGGTTGTGCATTTGGGTCACAAGAATCCCAGGCAATGTTACAGGTTTGGGTAAGAAAGCTGCCAGGCCAAAAGGCACCTAGGGGTGCTGGTTGAAGGAGTCAGCAGTGTGCTCAAGTGGCCAAGAAGCCAACATCATACTGACCTGTATTAGGAATAGTGTGGGGCCGCCAGGAGAAGGGAAGTGATCATGCCTCTGTACCTGGCACTGGTGAGGCTGCACCTTGAATACTGTGTTCAGTTTGTGGCCCTCACTTCAACAAGGACATTAAGTTGTTGGAGATTGTCCAGAGAAAGGCAACAAAGCTGACAAAAGGTCTAAAGAACAGGTCTAATGAGGAGTTGCTGAGACCACTGGGATTGTTTAGTTTGGAGAGGACAAGGCTGAGGGGAGACCTCATTGCTCTCTAGAACTACCTGAAAGGAGGTGAGTATCTCTTCTCCCCAATATCAAGTGATAGTATAAGAGCAAATGGCCTCAGGTTGCACCAGGGAAGGTTTAGGCTCGATATTAGGAAAAAATATTTCTGAAAAAATATTCAGGCATTGGAATAGGCTGCCCATGTTGGTGGTGAAGTCATTTTCCTTGGAAGTATACAAAAACATGCAGACCTGGCACCTCGGGACATAGTTTAATGGTCATAGTGATGTTAGGTTGATGGTGAACTCAACGATCTTAGAGATCTCTTCCAACTAAATTAATTCTATGATCTTACAATTCATTAGGTGCTCTCTGACATTTACCTCAACTACAGCAAGGAGATGGGGAAGGTTCAAATAATCTAGCTTCTTGTGCCAAATCTTGTTCCCAGATAAAGTCAGGTCAGAAATGTTTGTACTCCAGTTTGTGCAATTAAAGTGATCATTTGCTAATAAGGTATTTTCTTCAGTGTTTGATTCTAGCAAACATTTTGCCTCATTGCACTGCTGAGATCAGAATTGCCTATTTCAACATTTCAAAACATGAAAATGAAGCTTCAATTATCATCAGATCAATTGAAAAGTAACGATGCTTTAAAGATTTTAATTTTGTTGTTTGTTGGTTGTGGGTTTTTTTTTTTTTTTTATGCCTGATTGCTAAAGTGTCAAGATATATTCAAGCAGGTATTCAAACTTCTTTGCATATCCACGGAGCATAATAGCTTTCCATTTTTTTCAACTGGAAACCTGGATTCAGTGTTCAGATGACTTCAGGAGACATGGCTATAAGAAAATAATTACAAATAGAGAGGCACAGAAAGCAGTGACCCGCTTATATTCTGCTTCAGAGACACTGTCTGCCCCAGAGAGGTCCCAAACTGAATGGAAAGAGCAAAAGAAAGAAAAAGAGTAGTTTTCTGTCTAAGTGAGAGACAGAGATATGCAGAGGGAAAAGCTCCCATCTGTTAGCACATTTAAGCATATTTAATTTGAGAATTTCAACTCCATTAAACAAAACACCTACAAGCTTGATTTGACTTTAATAATGTTCTTAAAACCCATTGTCTTCACTAATACTCCTCATGAACTTTTATTTATGCCCTGTGCTGGTTTGAGGCTAATAGGAATATTTTAATGAGAGAAATTATATCATTGGTTGTGAAAGGAAAATAATGATGAAGTGTATATTATTCATTGGTTTGCCGAGGGGAATAAAAAGCTGAAGTGTCAACAATTTGTCTCATTCTCTGTCCTGGAACATTTCCCTATTTGCTTCCTCTTCACTCTGCTCTAATATCTCTCCACTAACAAATAACAAGTAAGTTTTGTTGACTGGTTGTTTTGGGTTTTGGCTGGGGAGGGAGATAGAGAGGGAGAAAGAGAGGGTAGCTTTGAGCCCTTCTGGAAGTTTTTCTTTGTCTGGGAGGGAGTTTGAATTTCTGTATTATTTCTAATTTGTATATAATCGTAAATACTTGTAAATATATTGTGTATATATGCTTGTAAATTTTGCCATGCTGTAAATATAGCTTCATCTTACTTCCAAGCCATCTGAGCTAGTCTGGTAAATTTCAATAGTGGGAGTAGGGTTGGGAAAGTTCCCAACCCATCACATATCCACATTGGAGCTTTTCTCTGAACTGGAATCTCTCCCAGATTCAGGTCACCTAAATTTAGGCACCTAATTAAAGTCCTGCCATAGACTCTTTTCAAGGCCTTAAAGCAGCTTTCCAGTTGCGCAGCGTGGCCAAGTGGAAGGTGTCCCTGCCCATGGGGTTGGAACTATCTGATCTTTAAGGCTGCTTTCCAACTCAAACCATTCTGTGATTCTGTGATTGCTTAGTAGAAAGGGATATCAGATATGAGATGTGTCTGCAAAAAATTTGCAGTTATGTATGATATATGCAGTCCACAGACATTGGTGGATTTTGTTATAGTTTGGAGATGTCATTTCAACAGCTAACCACACGACTGTCTTTTTCTTCATTATTTCTAGACATGACTGATTCATCAAACTGATGAGGCAGAAGCTTTTTTTCACTATAGAGTAATGGGGGGGGGACAGCAGTGGAAGGAGAATTTGATAAAGGAATACAACCGTCTCAGGCAGAGCAACCACAGGATGAAACTCTTTTAAAGATGAGGCCCTAGGAGGTACTTTAATGACTCCTTCCAAATTAAAACAGGTTATTAATTCTGATTTGAATTATGTAAATGGAGCACTGTCATAGTAAAGGAAATAAATGTTTCTGAATATCTAGCCATGCATTCAGGAACACCATCTTTGCATCATAGAATGATGTTAGACAAAGAAGCAATCGTTTAGTACTGTATGTGTATTAGATATCCTGAAAGTGAACCAGTTTATAATACTGAGAATTTTTGGCTGTATCTGAAACTGCTACCAGGTGCTCATCCTCCAAAATATACCAAGCTCCTATTTATATATCTCTGGTCATAGTAACTAGTAGAGTCAGCATCTCCAGAAACCCCAGAATGGTGATCAGTTATTCTCTGAATACTATTTTTGTTTTGGTTTTAATATAAAGATGATATATGAACACATCTTTTTAGCAGAAAAATCTCATTTTTCTTTTTAATATCAGGAAATACTCAAAGACAAAACTGCCTATTGAACTGTGTGCAAATGGCTGTGTTTATAAGACTATACAAAACAAGGGAATAAAATTAAAGAATAATCATCTGTAACCTGACATTAGTTTTCAAAATAATACATTAAAGAATTCATGTCTTTATTAAAAAAAATGAATTTAACAAGCACTTAAGACTGGATGAGATTTTTTTGAGTTTCAAAACCTTATGACTTAGCATTAGGGTTAAAAACATTGAGATAAAATAGCAATTATGCATGGATTTGGTTTGTTTAAAGGTATATATTCTTCAGAGGAAAACCCAAGATGAATAAATATTAAGCTGTTGGCTTAGCTTTAGTCATACATAGTTAAAAAGCAGGAAACTGTTGTACAGACAAAATACAATCTGCTTCAGTAAAAAATTTCTTTAAAGAAGACAAATTGTGAAAAGTATTATAAAGATTAGAATCATTATGTGACATCCATGGACTGCATGGGAACTGGAACTGAGATCTCTGAAATGCTGCTAGAAATAAATAAGGTTGGAAATTATTTAATTGCAGATTAGATTTTATTTTTCCGCATCCAAACTGAAAACCTCCACATACAAACCGAAAGCCAGAGAGAATGCAAGTGAGTCATATTGACAAGATATTTCTAGAAAAGTTGGCTCAATCTTTTATTCACACAAATACTAGGAGTAAGGAATAATGTTAAGACTATGTTTTGAAGGTGTATGTGTATAGTTTACAAAAAATTGTATTTTGAATGGACTGAGCAATAAAATGTTTGCCTTGATCTACGTAACTTTACTTAGGAGTATATGTAGCATTTTTGTCCAAGATACTCAGCTGCAAAGGAACAAGCTTTAAACATTTATATGTTACAATATAGTGTCTCTAAGAAGCTGTTGGTTTGGAATTTCCTTAGATCACAGTTACAAAAGGTCTTTGGAATTTGCATCTGAAGTAAAGAAGAAAGCTGGAGGTGAGAGTTCACTGTTCTATCAGGTTCAAGTGCTGCCTCTGAAAGGCATGAGGAATAATCGTGATTAGAAAAAAATAGAATGAGACAGTAAAGATCAGGCAGCCGAGAATTGAGATCTGCCCCAGTCAGACTAGATTAGGTACTACATTTGAAGTTAGAATTAAGAGGATAAAAAATATTTTTCAAGTTTTTAAAATTAAAAACAAAACCAAAACCAGACAGAAATCACAGTACCAGTTCTTTTGAGGAACTGAAAGGTTGATAGTAGCATCTATACTTTCATGTTATTTTTACCATAGCAAATGCCTATGCTATTCTTGGAAGGATGATATTGAGGGAGATGAGCCTCCTATCTCTGTATTGCCCAGAGAAGGTCAGCGAAGCTGGTGAAGTATCTGGAGAAAAGGTCTTATGAGGAGCAGCTGAAGAAACTGGGATTGTTTAGTCTGGAGAAGAGGAGGTTTAGGAGAGATCTTAGTGCTTTTTTCTAATCACTGAAAGGAGGTCGTAGTGAGGTGGGTGTTGGTCTCCCAAGTAACTGGTGATAGCACAAGAAGAAATAGCCTCAAGTTGCATTAGGGGAGGTTTAGATTGGATACTAGGAAAATTTTCTCAGCTGAAAGAGTGGTCAAACATTGAAACAGGCTGCCCAGGGAGATGGTAGAGTCACCATTCCTGGAGGTATTCAGAAAATATGTAGACATTGCACTTTGGGACAGGATTTAATGTCTATAGTTGTGATGGTTTGGGAGTTTCCCGCCCCCCCACACTTTGTAAAATGACCCAGACTAGAACTCAGCTGGCTGGAAGTTAAGAGATGAAGCTCTATTTACAGCTTAGCACAATATACAAGCAGATATATACACAATAGACAGGAATATTTACAGAAATATACAAGTTAAAGGTAATANGTGTTTGTTTGACACTTGGGCTCAGTCTTGAACACCTTTTCCAACGCAAATGATTCTTTCTGACCTAATATAATTTTTTTCCTGTGTTTCTAAGAAGGGAAATCTTATAAAGTAAGCATAATACTGAGCTTAAATAAGATCTAATTATTCCTTCCTGTTTTCTTCCTGACATCTTCCCCAGATGCTTCAGTTAAAATAAATACCATGATATTGACTGATGAAGTGAAGTCAGAGTGAAGTATGGACGACTGTTTAAAAAAGAGAAGAAATTACCTCAAGCAGAGCAGAAGCCTCGCTCATGAAATTTGATATGCTCCCATCAGAAAATAACCATACTGCAATCTGGAAAAAAGCTGCCATATGAAATCACAGATTTTGATACTAAGTTTTTAAAAGTACTTTGTCAGTGCTGGATGCTGCTTTTATGACTGGAAAACTATTCATTTCAAAATAGAAAAATACAACACAGCATCAGCCACAATACATTGATTTCATTTGTAAGCAAAGCTTTAAAATAAACTTGGAAGAAATAATATTTAATAGCACTGGAATAAATGCTACAAGAACATATTTTTTTAACCAATTCTAGATAAATACATAATAGCACAATATCTCTCTTGTAAAATAAAAGGAATAAAAGGGGAAAAAATTTTGTAGACAAGGAACTAATGTATTTGATACTAAAGTATGTGTTATAGCATCATTTGAAACACTTACTAAATGTGTGCACACATGCTGTGTGCAGTTCTGGAGCCCCCAGCACAGGAAGGACATGGAAGTGTTGGAATGGGTCCAGAGAAGGCCCACAAAGATGATCAGAGGGCTGGAGCAGCTCTGCTATGAGGACAGGCTGAGAGAGTTGGGGCTCTTCAGCCTGCAGAAAAGAAGGCTTCGAGGAGACCTTATAGTAGCCTTCCAATGTCTGAAGGGGGCCTACAGGAAGGCTGGGGAGGGACTATTGACAGGGTCTTGTAATGACAGGACAAGGGGCAATGGGTTTAAACTGGCAGAGGGAAGATTTAGACTGGATGTTAGGAGGAAGTTCTTTCCAGTGAGGGTGGTGAGGCACTGGAACAGGTTGCCCAGGGAGGTTGTAGATGCTCCCTCCCTGGAGGTGTTCAAGGCCAGGTTGGACGAGGCCTTGAGTGAGCTGTACTAGTGGGAGGTGTCCCTGCCTATGGCAGGAGGTTGGAACTAGATGATCCTTGAGGTCCCTTCCAACCTTACCATTCTATGATTCTATGAAATCCAGAGGAGAGAAGTTTGAATGTCTAAGGAAGGTAAGGAGGAAAAGACTGGTTGTGCCAAAAGAAGAAGCATGAATCTAGGGAATGATTACCACCACCAACCCTAAAGGATGATTTGTGGTCTGTTTTGACAATTTATTGATGATGTGGGCAGAAACTATAGGACTCTACTAGTTAAACATGAAGATGACACAGTTCTGGCATTAAAAAACAGATAATCACACATTTCCCAACAGTACCTTCAGTCTAGAAAGTAGAGAAATGCTTATAAATATGAGTACAGTGAGAGTCAGCACAGCTGTTTAGTAGGAGCAAAGATGATTGATTTGTAAGACAGAGATGGGTGAGTTTAAAGACCAATTACATAAAGGGATTGTGCACAATAACAAGATGTTGTCCTTGACGATTGAGGAGCTCCCTCCCAGACTCATGTTTCTAGGCTAAAAGCTGAAAATCAATACGGGTCTTAGGAAATGCATGAGAGTCAGATGTCCACTCAACAAATCTATTTCAAACCAGTTGAAGTTTCAGAATGTGGAAAAAAAGAACAGAAATCCTTTCTAGGATTGTGAAATGCCTTCTTGTAGTTAATTGCAAGGATCTTCCATCCCTCATAGTAAAATACACCTGAGAGCACCTTACTGCAAACTATTGCCCTGCTTCTCACTCTAACAGACCAGAACCATAGCCAAAATAAAGTGCCACTTAAGTATCCCCAAAGTTGATATATTAACCAATACACTGGTGGCCACTCTACCAGAGTAGAAGTATATTCTACCAGTGTAGAAGTATATATCTAAAATGAAGTTTATCTGAAACCACTGCAATATTTTTTTTTTCTTTTTCCCTGAACTAGCCATCTAAGTTCCTTCCATGCCTGATGAAAGATGTGTGCCTTATCCTGAAGCAGGTGTTCAAGACTGGTGGAGCAAATTGCATTCTGTAAGTGCTTGTCCTGGTCTGTTGGGTATTTAGACAACCTTGATGTCCAAGATGCCTAACTTACATATCATTAATTCTAGGTGAAATAGAAAGCACATTCTGAGGGTTATTCACTGTAGGAGAAAGGGGCTAAGCATTGTGTGCACCATCCAGAGTCAGGGCACCAGCTCCTGTAGAAGATGATAGAGTGTAGGAGCCAAACTTTAGCCCCAGTTAGCTGCTCATTTTCGGGGACATTAATCTTCAGCTAATTGTCAAGCTGGGTAGGATGCAGCCTTGACAGTCATGAATGGAAAGCAGCAGGTAAAGTAGACTAGCCAGCTTTTTTTTCTTTTTCAAAATACTTTTGCTTCATTTTTTGGCAGGGTGCCAAACAATATTGGGCATGGTGCTTTGGAAAGAAAGGGAAGCTGTGAGCCAAGACTCACAACAATGTTGAAGGACAGAGCCTCACCAGCTGTTGCTGTGCCACTGTATCCAGACAGACATCAGGGGTCAGATCCATGGGACCCATGGCCAAAGAGACAGCTGTGATGCAGTGCAAGTCAGGTAGAGATGAAGGACAAGAATCTCCCAATAAAGGAGCTCCAAGAGCTTCAAGGTTGGGGAGCACAGGCTGGTGGAGGTATCTCACAAAGTTGTCCTTATGAAGAAGATGGTCTTGCTGTGGACTTGAATATGATCTTCAATTCCTTGTTCACAATGAAATAAAGTCTAATTTGAAGTTCCTAAGAATAAAAAAAAAAAATGCTTGGTAATTTGGTAAATAGTGCAAGTTTCTTTTACACTTTAGGAGTTGATAGGAGCCCTTTTGTGCACAAAATGCACAGCATTCCCCTAGAACATTTTGACTCTCGCCTGCTCTACAAGAAAAGGAGCTGTGTTCCTCCACATGTAAATGTAGGATATCATTCATGGTCTGATATCAGTGCTGACGTTAGAGCTTTACAAAATTAGGAATGGTTATCACTATTTGCCATGGGGATTATATTTCTCCACTTCTCCAGCTCTCAAAACTAACTGGATTATTTAGCTTTAAACTTAAAAAAAAAATAAAAAATTAATGTGGAACAGTAAAGCTACCTGCAAAATCTGATGGATTGTAGCTCATGAAAGTTACTAATTACTGAATTTAGGCAGTTTGGATTGACACTTACATGGCAGTAACTAGGATTTTCATTCCCACATATTCTATGATTACAATATTATTCTCTGAATGATTCAGCAGTGCACTTACATACTTTTTTTTTTTTTTTCATAATCAGTTCATTGTTTTTCTGCTGTCTGCAATGTTTGTCCCTCATCAGTGGTGTCAGGAGATAGCTCCCTTTCCCAGAACATGTTAATTGCTCTGTAGGATGAAATAAGGGTGAAGAATTTCTCCCTGGAAAATGTCCTAGTTTTGAGGAGAACCCAAATAGCTTGCTAAGCTCCTTCCCATATTACACCTAAATATTTGTCCAAGTGTAATTAACCTCTCTACAAACACTATCTTTTGCATTTTTTGGTAAAAAGAAATAGTACGGGCTTTCTGTACCTGTCATAAAAGAGCAGAAGTAACACACCAACATTTTTCCTTAGCAGATCCCCTTGAAGATTACCACACACTGTCTTACAGCAGTTTAGTTGCAGTGAATCCTGTAATCTGCACTTTCCTGTGTGCATTGGGCTCACAGCACTCACTGGGTGTCATGGTAGGCCTAAATAGGCCAAGTGGGCTTGTACATGTCCTGGCTTGCACAGGCGTGCTCCCCTGCTCCCCCTCCTTCTGTGCTGGGGGTGGTGGTCACAGGAAAGGGGACAAAAGCCCCAGCTTCACCTAATCTGGGCAAACTGCCATCCTGATTGGCTAATCTATGTCCAAAGGCTCATCAGTCTTGGGTTGAAATGGATATAAAGGATGAGCAGGTAGCACAAAGATGCTTTCTGCTAGTGGGCTCTCTGCTATTGTGCTCTCTGCTATTGTATCCTGCCTGCTTACTACTGCACTGATCCTGAGCTGAGGCTCTGATGCCTCCATGCATGCAGCCTGCACAGCCGCTGAGACTGCACACCGCAAGACATCCTGCTGCACATGAGAGCCTGCTACCAAGAGAGCCTGCTACCAAGAGAACCAGGACCAGGTCAGAGATGTCTGCCTCCTTTCTGAAGCGTCCAGGAGCCTGAGGAAGCTCCAAAGCCTCTAGCAGCTTTCGGCCCGGCAGCAGCCCCACCACGTGCTTTGGGTATTGTCCCATGATATTTTTGTGAGTAAATACTTCAAGCCTCTTGTAATCATTGATTGCCTTCTGCCATAAGCAGAAAGGATCTTCCTGCGTCCATCCAGTGGCTAAGCAGGATAACTAACTGCAAGCAGTGTTAAGTGACCACACAAACCTTCTCTTCCAGTAAAAATGTTTGCTTATGCTAGTTGCCTTTAAAGTGTTCCAGTTTTGCCTGTTCCCTGTATGTGTAAATTTCCAAACCCTGTGTTTTGAACCTCGTATATAAGTTCTGTGGTGAGTTTTAGTGTTAATGAACAGTTTTCGTAGTTGTTAACAATCTCTGCCTGGACATAAAAATTAATATGGATTATTAATTTTGAAACAGTTTTCCACTACACTGGGGTACTGTATGCTGGACTGGGCTTTAGAATTTTAAAGCATTAAAATGCTGAGCAGTGATTTAAACTTTCTTTACTCAGACAGGGCCTCACGTTAAGTGTTAAGGTCCTGAGATGGTAGGGTACTTGTCTGAAAAGTAGTATTGTAAGCTGTACATAAGGAGCCATCTTTGAAGACTTTCATTCATATCCTACAAAGCTTCTTCATCTTTTTAACCATTGTGGCAGCTCTTTAATAGGCAGAGACTTGGTCTAAGTTTTACTTTTCTTTTCTTTTTTTTTTTGTTTCATGATAAAAATAGGTATCAAAGTTAAGCTAAATATTTGATAAAGAAATAGGTTTCAAGTAAAATGTATTTTCTGAATATTCCAATTTGTTATGTGATGTCAGCTATAAAAGCAAGAGAATATTGTCATATCCTGTTTTGAGAGACAGAGGAAATTGAGCAGCTGATGAATGGAAATGAATTAGGTTGACTCATGTTTTTTCTTTCTTAATATAGCTATTCAATTAGTGTGTCCCTCGTTAGAATTATTTTTTACCAACTGCTATTTTATACTTGTGTGAGCTGCCACAAATACAGATTTGTTTTATTAAGGAAAATATACCTCTGCTGTCATGCTGATCAACACTATTTTTCATTTTATTCATACATTTCTTCTGATTTGGATTTTCCTCTTGACAAAGAAATGAGGTTTGAAGCAAAAAAACATCTGGCAGGGCTTCATTATTGATTTAAAACACTGAATTGAGTTTCTAGTTTTGGCTTACGCTGATGCTAACTGTTTTTCAGAGGTCCTGTCATCATCACAGGATAAGAAAATGACCATAATTCCAAAGAGAAACCTGGGTTTCTCAGTCTGTCACCAAAAGGTGTCAGAAAACATGAGGAGCAGCACATTTCTCCTGACCTTCTCCACAGCTGAGTCCCTCAGTTCCACTTGCTGATATTTCATTCTGACTCAATTATTACAATGTCATGAATCAAGGAAAGTTTTACTCTTGTTAACTAGTTGGGGGTTCCAGGCTCCAATGAGTGAATAAAATAATGAAGAGTTTATACATAGATGATCAAAGAGAGTTATGTTAAAAAGAGCTTAAAAATAATGAAGACACTTAAGTTTGTAATTATTACAGAGCCCAAATGGTTAGGTAGTGAGGTGCAGCTAATGAACATGAATAAAAACTATACATAATCTGTAACATTGTGGAACTGAGAAAACAAATCCAGATCCCTGACCAGAAATTGTTTCAAGCCTCATTGGTGTTCATTTCAAAATGCAGCACTACACTGGAACTAATCCAATAAAAACTCTGAGAGTTCACCTTCATCCTCCTTTTTCCTCAAGGATTTTTCTTTTGGCAGAATCTACTGTGTTCACACTCTGTTTTGCCACAGTTGTTCCTTTCATTCAGATCCTTTGCTAAACTGGAAGGTGTTTCTCCTGTAGAACTGCAAAAATATTTGTAGTTCAAATTCCACCTAAACCTGCTGTTTGAAAACACCTTATTTCACTGGTCTTACTATGCCATGCTCAACCTTTAGATTTTCACTTATATTCTGGATTTATTCTACCTTCTAATTGCATGCACTTTGGGAGACTCACTTTGCAGAAGCCATCTGTTTTGGTAGCACATTCAGCTCTCTGTGTGTACTGCAGAGAAGTCCCTCTGCATGCTTGGCATAGGCTTACTTAAAGGACTGAGAAATTGCTCTCCTCTGATGGTTTGGGAGTTACCCGGCNCCCAGGATAATTCTATGCCATCAAACTTTCATGGTCTTTCTCTGGTTTTCTCCTGTCACATTACGAAAGCCCCTGCTGAGGAAAGCCCCCGGGCAGGTTGTGGGGTTCAGAGATGTGTCCTCCAAGGGAGACAGTTTTTTCTACAGTGTCTTTAGAGACACTGTAGAATCCCAACTCCAGGTTAGCAGCCCTCACAGTGCTGAGAAGGAAGGAAGGAATTGAAAAGGAGTGTCTCACTGCTGAGACTTTCAGGATAAACATTGCAGAAAGGAGGGGGCTTTAAGAATTCCTAGGAATTGTGAAACACTTCTACGACAGAAGTATTTTTTTGAGAGTAAGTAGGTTCTTTTCCTCTCTCTTTCCTCTCTCTTTCTTTCTCTCTGCAGAAGAAAAATACAGTTCAAGATGATTAATTGCATATTCCCATGTAAAGGAGAGGACAGAAGTGACAAATTAGAATGGCGAGTTGTGAATAACAATCTCAGTAAATGAATTCTCTGTTAAATGGGGCAAAAGATAAATAATAATTTTTAAAATGTAGAAGTTATAAAAAAGCTTAGAAATAAGAAAAGGAAAAGTGGAATGTCTCATTTGGAACTAGCGTGGAAAAAAACTTCATTGGAGGAAGATTAGAGTGACATAGCAATAGCAAAACATAAACTATATGTGAAACAGCATAGACTATAATGGAATTGGTACTGTATCTTAAAGTGTCAAATCAAATAAGTAAGCTCAGTGTCTCAGGTAACATTGAAACCATGATGGCTGTTTGGAATTTCCATTCTGAATAGGAAACATCTAGTAACATCCAAATAGGGCAACGATGATTTTTGTTGCCTGCCAAAAGGCATCAGAAGGCCAAGAAACAGAAGAATAACAAAAGAAATTTTGGTTGTGATCCTACTGAGAGAACACATCACCACAGGGGACAGTGCTGAGACTAAGTTTTTAGACAACACAACTGACTGTGCTGTAGAGCAATTAGACAAGGATCATCTAGGAAGAGATGAAACTTGTTGCTTACTTCTAAGCAGTGCTCATTTTTTTTATACTAAAAAGGGTTTTATAAAGTACATAGATCCAGCAGTTTTGCAGTCATATAATGCTATCTACTATTGTTCCATTTAGTGTCAGAAAGAAAACAGCAGAAGTGTGACAAAATGTTGTTTCTTGTTAAAGAGAATACATAGGGGAGAACTGTTGGGTAAAATGTTTTTATATGACATGTAAAATGCATTAAAAGGTTAGACAATATATAGTTTGCTCGAGGAAAATGCATATTACTTATGAAAAGGTAATAGAAAGACCAAGAAAGCCCTTAAGCCAGAACTTAAAATGACTTCCTACTAGAGTTCCATGAACAAAAACGATCACAGACTACATGCATCTCCTTTGTTGGAAGCACTGTTACAGAGCACTAAGCACTGTTACAGAAATAACTCACATGGATCAAAAGAGAAAATTTTAACAAGGTTAAATATAGGAAACCAGAGCAGTAATAGATGGTTAGTTTTTCCAGTACATGGAAGTCCTGGACTATCATTCCCCACTGGAAATGGAGGTCCCCACTGCAACTCTTCAGTATGTTAAGAGATGACATAGTGTGTTGGTTTGAGTTAATTGGAATATTTTAATAGAGAAAATTATATTATAGGCTGTGAAAAGGAAACAATGATGTTGTCTACTTCACTCATAGGCTTGCTGAGATGGATAAGTACTCAAAACATAGATAAACCTGAGTGGCTTATATTCATACATGATAATTCTCCCCAGAACCGAAATTCCAAAAGCCCCAGACATCCTCAGTGAATGCTTTACTATCTATGTTTTGAGTACTTATTCTTATACATCTCAGCAAGCCTATGAGTGAAGCAGACATCACCATTGTTTCCTTTTCACAGCCTATAATATAATTTTCTCTATTAAAATATTCTAATTAGCTCAAACCAAGACACATGGAAATGAGGCAAAAATAGTGAGATGACAGATTACTGATATTAGTAAATTTTAAAGAGATATATCAGGAGGAGAATTGATTAATGAAAGTTACAGAAAAAGCTGAAGATAGTGATCCAAGATGTAATAAAATCCAACATAAACAAGCAAAATGTGATATTCCTCAGTTAAGATCTCATATCTTGATAATCTGACCAGCTACTACTTAGGAAAGATAAATTCAGTTTAAGGTAGCTGTGTGAAAATACTAATTCAATGCTTATGAGCATTAAAAAAAATAAATAGAATGTTATTAGGAAACTTCTGGGGAAAAGAACAGGAAATAAACCCTCCTGGTAATCCTGCTATATAGGCTTATTACATTCAGTGTTTTCCATTCTATTTGTAGTTCTTCTATTCAAAGCTCTGAGAAGATTTGATAGAATTCAGAAATACACCAGTGACAAGTGCTGTCCTATAAGGGTGCATATTTGGAACTTGTATTAAACATTTAACATCTGTTCTGGGGACACCAAGGGTGAGATTGTAAACCCCCTCAGCAAGTTTGCTGATCACACCAAGCTGTGTAGCGCAATCAGAATACTGGAGGGAAGGGATGTCATCCAGGCAAACCTTGACAGGCTTGAGAGGTGAGCCCATGTCAACCACATGAAGTTCAGTATGGACAAGTTCAACACGTGTCAGGGCAATCTCAAGCACAAATACAGGCTGAACAATGGGTGGGTTGAGAGCAGCCCTGTAAGGAAGGACTTGGAATACTGGTGGGTGAAAAACGGAAAATGAACCACCAAAGTGTCCTCACAGCCCAGAATGCTAATTGCATCCTGGGCTGGATCAAGTGAAGGGTGACCAGCAGGTCAAGGAAGGTGATTCTTCTCTTCTACTGTTGCGAGACCCTACCTGGAGCAGTCTGTTCAGCTCTGGGGGCCCCAGCATAAGAAATACATGGACCTGCTCAAGCAAGTCCAGAGGAGAGCTGTGAATATGACTGGAGAACTACAGCATCTCTCCTAGGACAGGCTGAGTTGGCATTGTTCAGTCTAGAGAAGAGAAGCCTCCAAGGAGACCTTATTGCAGCATTTCAGTATTCAGAGGGGATCTACAGGAAGGATGGGGACAGGCTCTTTATCAAGGGGTGTAGTGATAGGACAAGGGGAAATGGTTTTGAATTCAAAGAGGGCAAATTTACACTAGATACAAGGAAGAAATTCATCACTATGAGGCTGGTGAGACACTGCAACAGGTTGCCCCAAAATATCGTGGATGTCTCTCTCCCAGAAGTGTTCAAGGCTAGATTGGATGAGGCTTTGAGCAAACTAGTATAGTGGAAGGTATCCTTGCCTATGGCAGAGTTGTTTGGACTAGATGATCTTTAAGGTACTTTCCAACCCATTCTATGATTCAATGACATTGATTCTGTGATTCCATGATATTGAATAGCTGTCTTACAAAAGGAAAAACATGGGTTGGCCTAATATATTTCCATTTATCTGTTGCTAAATTTTCTCTCTCAAAATATGATATGAAAATACTCTCTTGTTTTTACAGCTCACTTCACGTCAGATCCAAGGAACAAACCTTGGCATGTTGTGTTTACTAGTATAGATGTGTCCTAGATTTGCTCTGGGAGGTTGGGCTGCCTGAACTTGGTACTACTGAAAATTTTGAAAGATCCATTGCCAAATAACTATTTTCTTCCACTGAATTTTTATTTTGGATGCATCATAAAAAATACTAGTTTACATCTACATTATTCTGATATTTTCCTAGATTTTCATAGAATCATAGAATCTTAGAATAGTAAGGTTGGAAGGGACCTCAAGGATCATCTAGTTCCAACCCCCTGCCATAGGCAGGGACACTTCCCACTAGTACAGGTCACTCAAGGCCTCCTCCAACCTGGCCTTGAACCCCTCCAGGGAGGGAGCAGCCACAACCTCCCTGGGCAACCTGTTCCAGTGCCTCACCACCCTCACTGCAAACAACTTCCTCCTAACATCCAGTCTAAATCTTCCCTCTGCCAGTTTAAACCCATTGCCCCTTGTCCCTGTCATTACAAGACCTTGTAAATAGTCCCTCCCCAGCCTTCCTGTAGGCCCCCTTCAGATACTGAAAGGCTACGAATTTACTGAAAGGGATGTCCCGGATAAGGAGAAGGGAATAAACACTCTAAGATTTCTGTCCTGATGGAAAACTAGGAAACAATTCCAAGAGCTGAACATAGATGCATTATTGCCACATGTAAGATGAAGAAATCAATCCAGCTGTGAGCATGTCCTTGTTCTAACTTCCAGTTCTTTCAGTAAGAATTAATCTAAGAAAGAAACTCAGGATTTACCTCTAAGCATTCAATATAATTAAGTTTAAAAAAAAACCCAGAAACTCCACCCGCCCAACCAACCAAAAACCAACCAACCAAAAAACCCAATATGGGTTTATACTCTGTTTAAATTTTCAAGATATATGCTCAAAATATTGAAAAAAGAAGTCTCCATTTTTTCACTAGTCCTAATTTCTCTGTCTCATTTTACATCTGAGACAGATTATCTTGTCCCATTTAGACTCTTTGGTTTTTCTTCTCATATGTTAAGAGTAACTCTGTCCTAGTAAGTCTTTCTCGGATTTGGGTAGGGTAGACAATATTTTTCTGAAACTATTGTCTAAATTTCCTATGAATTCACTTTTTTTTTTCTTTCATCTTCTACAGCTTTAAAAATTGTGAAGTGCATGCATGCTAATCCATTTTTTTAGACTAGATGTGAGACTGTCATTATGCTTAATGTGGAAATTTAAATACCTTAAATATTTTTGAAAATAAAAATGGTACAGTTACTGATTGATATTTGTAAGTTTTTATATTGATTTAGTTGCAAATATGCAACATTTAGTTGCAATATATAATTAAGCAAATACAGAAAATGGAAGCACAACAACTACTTGCACAAAATAACACAGAAAACAGAGGTATTCCTAAAGTTGTTTTGGAAACATTTTTTCTATATATTGTTTTAAATAGTTTCCTACAACACTTATATAATTGAATCAAGATAGCAGAATGCTGACATGTAGCTCACCGCAGAAAAATAAATAGTGCAAACACATAAGGTGAACTATTTACTGAAAATGTATAATGTGTTTCACCTCAGAAGCTATTCTAGATCTACAAAAAGTAGCAAAATAAAATAAATCACAGTTATCTTGTGAGTACACTAATATCAGAAGGATAATAACAAGCAGTGCATTAACTAAGCTCTTAGATTTGAATGTAGCACACTTTTCTTTATTTGACACCAGTACAATAGGACAGTGAATTGATGTAGGATGCTAGTAGCTAAATTTTACTTCCAGTTGTTCCAAAACCATTTCAGTTCTGGTCTGTAAAGACTAAAGTAAATAAAACTACATTCAAAAACCAGAGTCCTTCATATGCACTGGCAAGACTTCAATGGAATTGTAGCTATGTAACTGCCACTAGACGCTGATTTGCAGTGTTCTTGTTCTGTCTGCCCTTTCAGCTGACTGAATGTGCAAAAATGTCAAGAGAGATAAAAATGTGGTCACTTTAAACAGTGATTATGTAGTCTCATACCCTTTGCATTGCACAGCATAAACTACCTCTCATTATTTAATTTTCTAAGAAGAATATTCTTTCCCATTTGAAATCTGCATTTAAAGAACACATGGCCATCCCCAGTGTGTCGTATCGTTGATGGAAGTTCATGTATTCCACACTTAATCCTGATCCCAGCAAAGAAACTTTCTGAACAGCCAAAAAATAGGTAAATCCCTCTAGCCCTATCTATACCCATGAGCTATACCAGATAAGAACAATGATTCCTGTCTCATGTGTCCATGTTACTGTGCTGAGGCAGTCAGAGGACTTAGCAGAGGAAGCTCTCAAATCCTGACTAAAAATACCAAGTCCTGGTATTTGTTTAGAAGTTTACATGCCTTTGATATCTGTTTGGGCATCTTACACACCACAATTCCTTTTATGAAAAGTAAATCAGGTTTTAACATTGTGGGGAAAGTCTCTTGTCTAGGCAGAGACTAGTGGCAAAAGCCATCCTGTCTGGTCAGGTTGCAGGATCTCCATCTTAGGATCTCCCATCCCGAAATCATCCAACACTGCTGAATCTGGATGTCATTGTTCAGCTCAGGGGCAAGAAGTGACACTGAGAAAACATATGACTGAAGCACTGGTACACACATGTAGAACAAACCCCAGTACAATTTAGTTTGTGCGTTTACTAAGGGACACAGTTTATGATCAAATTTTCACTGAAGATATTGGAAATCTTTCCATTGAATTTGGTAGGAGTCAAATCTGATAAAAAATGAAGACCGGTAATAGATTAGGACAATATTCCATTCCTGAATTAATATTCTTCAGTTAGATGTGCTATTTCATAGAATCATAGAATCGTAGAATGGTAAGGTTGGAAGGAGACCTCAAGGATCATCTAGTTCCAACCCCCTGACATAGGCAGGGACACCTCCCACTAGTACAGCTCACTCAAGGCCTCATCCAACCTGGCCTTGAACACCTCCAGAGAGGGAGCAGCCACAACCTCCCTGGGCAACCTGTTCCAGTGCCTCACCACCCTCACTGCAAACAACTTCCTCCTAACATCCAGTCTAAATCTTCCCTCTGCCAGTTTAAACCCATTGCCTCTCGTCCTGTCATTGCAAGATCTTATAAATAGTCCCTCCCCAGCCTTCCTGTAGGCCCCCTTCAGATACTGGAAGGCTACTCTAGGGTCTCCTCGAAGCCTTCTCTTCTCCAGGCTGAAGAGCCCCAACTCTTGTAGCCTGTCCTCATAGGAGAGCTGCTCCAGCCCTCTGATCATCTTCGTGGCCCTCCTCTGGACCCGTTCCACCAGTTCCATGTCCTTCCTGTGCTGGGGGTTCCAGAACTGCACACAGTACTCCAGGTGGGGTCTGATGAGAGCAGAGTAAAGGGGCGGAATCCCCTCCCTTGCCCTGCTGGCCATGCTGCTCTTGATGCAGCCCAGGACTTGGTTGGCTCTCTGGGCTGCATGCACACACTGCAGGCTCATGTTGAGCTTTTCATCAACCCATATCCCAAGGTCCTTTTCCTCAGGACTGCTCTCCAACCATTCCTCACCCAACCTGTATTTGTGCTTGGGATTGTGACTACCACACCTGCTACTTTCTATTACAATACCTGGGTTCAGAAATAGAGTTCAATAGATGTGCTGTTGTTTCAGGTGATTTGAAGGTTTTTTATAAGAAAACTCTGAAATGTTTGAATTTTTATTTTTTATTATTCATATGCTAATTCCTGTAAGGAAGCACAACATCTTTATAGTTATAGAAACCTGGAGCTGTTTAGTCTGGAGAAGAAAAGACTGAGAGGAGATCTGATCAATGTATACAAGTATCTGAGGAGTGGTGTCAAGTGGATGGGGTCAATCTCTTTTCAGTGGTCTGCACCAATAAGCCAAGGAACAACAGCTACAAATTGGAAAATAGAAGGTTTCCCCTCAACATGAGAGTGATGGAGCATTGGAATAGACTGCCCAGAGAGGTTGTGAAGTCTTCTTCTCTGGAGACTTTCAAAATCCACTTGAATGCATTCCTGTGTGAACTACTGTCATGGTAGGCCTAAAAAGGCCAAGGTGGGCTTGTACATGTCCTGGCTTGCCCAGGCATGCTCCCCTGCTTCCCCTCCTTCTGTGCTGGGGATGGTGGCCACAGGAAAGGGGACAAAAGCCCCAGCTTCACCTAATATGGGCGAACTGGGCAAATTGCCATCCTGATTGGCTAATCTATGTCCAAAGGCCCATCAGTCTCAGGCTGAAATGGATATAAAGGATGAGCAGGTAGCACAAGCTCTCTTGCTCTGCTATTGTGCCCGTGCCTGCTGAGNAAATGGATATCATTATTGATTGTGAATCATTTCATTGCAACTACCCTAGAGAATCCTCCTTTGGCGGGGGGGTTGGTCTCGATGGTTTCTGGAATTCCCTTCCAATCTCTAAAGTTCTGTGATTCTGTGATTATACCTTGCACAACTGCACAAATATTACACAATGTCTGCTATTAGAGAAGAATATCTTTTTAAAAATTATCAGCTATGTATTTTTGAAATGTAGTTATTTCTTTAAGATATTTATTGCAGAATAACATTAATTTCTTCCTTAAGACATTTGACAGTACTAATGTGTTGGCTCAGTTGTGCTCTACAAAATTCAACAAACGATTTCTGTGTAAATGTGTATGTCAGTTGTGTTGTTATCAAACATCACAGTTTTAGCATGATTGATTTTGTTGCAATAAATACATGAGCAACCCCTGGATCTTCTTTTAAATTAATTTCTGATTCTTTTTTGTGAACTAGCACTTCCTAATTTTGGTCCTAAAATACAGCTTTCTGACTAGATCAATATCACATCCCTGTGGTAATTAATCATGTTCAGACTATGTCCCTTAAAGGAGAAATATAATTCTTTTGTATACACCAGAAAATACACTCTCTGGGACAGGGTTTGGAGTCTGGCCAAGCTGCACATGATGCAGGGGGAATTGTTTGTAGGGGATGATAACACACTCCTCTTAGAGCTTCTTAATACATACACGTAGGGTAGAATTTAGAATGCTTGGATTTCTTAATGTAAATTTCTGTTTGTTCAAAAGTTCATCTTGAGAACAGAATCTTAAGCTGTAAAGGCAACTAAAATCTTCCTGTTTATTTTACTTTAAAACAGATAGATACATATTTGCTTAACCTTGACTTTAACCTGCAGCTTTGATTTTTTTTTTCTGCCAGCACCATACTGAGTTTGAAAATGTCCATAGGGTAATAGAAAATGTATAGTGGTGATAAGCAGTAATTTCACAGTTAACTGATCATGATGGTACGAGATGCAGTGCACCCTCCTAATCTTTCCTTACTCGTTCTCTCTCTCACTCTCTCTCTCTCTCTCTTATTTATTTTTTTTTATCAGCCTAATTAATATTGCCTGGTTGTTTTATACAAACTAATGAACCAAAGAAATAAAAGATGTGTCAGTGAAAGTGCCTGACACAGATTTCCAGCTGTGGTCAGGTACTTGGTATAATCAGGATGCTAAGAGGATGTACCCTTCTGAACTGAGTCTAACACATCTCCAATATCTTACTCCTCAGGTCCTGAGATGCAGGGTGAGTATCTTCCAAATCTCAGGGAAGTTCAAGGTATAATGCTTTATTCCACTGTTGTATTTGCTTAAGACTATGCATTTTGCCAATTTCCACAGCTCAGCTCATGAGAAATTATTTGTTACACTGCTGCAAGTTTACTGTTTGCATTCATCTGTATTTATGTCAAATCTCAGAAAGAACTGAACTGAATTTTCATGTGTCTGGATTCCTCGACAGAAAAAAAAAATAAAACAAAAAGCATGTTTTCATTACTGAGAGGAAATTCTTCAGTGTTTGGTGAAAATCCGAATGTACTGATTTCTTTTTGAACCTTGAGCCAGCAAGATATCATCTTAGAAAGTAACAGTCTGGGAAGGTTGTCTCAGGAAAAGCCAGGCAGAGACTGACTCAACTCAACTGAGTATGAATTTCTCGGATTAGTTTGTTAAGCTTTAGATCACACCCTGATTCAAAGGGCTGGGGAAACATTGCATGTCTTTCTTATAATGAGGGAAAATGTGGCCAGGAAGGCATAGAGAAAGTTAAAAACTATCAACGTTTTTTCTAGTCCATGTATAACCAAACTTTATACAAACTGTCCATCAGTTCCTGAACTTTGAAATCAGGTTTGCTCGGACCTTCATATGGCAGTGTTCTCAGTTCGGCACAAAACTGCAAACTCAAACCTCTGCTTTAGTTTTATAGCATTGAGGATTTCCTCGATAGAACCGATTGTTAATCCTTTGTTTCAAACCAACACTACCTTTTCTTCTGGGTGGATTTGGGTTGGTTTCATTATTTTTAATTTTAAAAGTATGCCAATTCTTTCAATATCTGCTTTAGGAACACAACCCATTTATAAAGATATAACCCCACTGTGACAAGCACCTATCATTTTTACACAAAACCAGCACGATCTTAACTACATTGTCCCATTAATATTTCCTCCTTGCTTATAATATGGTGAATGAAAAGGAACTAATTGATTATAGTGAACTGGATGAGTTTTAAAGCTCCATAAGAAATAAGTAAAAAATACCAACACTGTCTCTAATGAGCTTTGGCTGAGTTGTGGTGGTCATGGGATGGAAAGCTCCTTCTCTGACTCAGAGCACAACCTGAGCCTGAATTTTGTCCAGATGGGATCAGCGAAGTGGTTACAAGATGCTTATATCCCCCATAATTTAAAAAAAGAAAAAAACCCCAAACCCTGTTTTCAGTCCCCAAAAGACTTTTTGACACAATTTTATTCTTTAGTAAAATACTGCAAACTGTTTTATTTCATTCCCATTCAGTAAGAAGCCATTAAACAGCTGGACTGTTCTGCAATTACCTCTCTGTATTTCATTGTGCTGGTTGCATTTAGTCAAGAATATAAATATTATGGGTGACTTATGAGGTTCTCATTGATTATATTTCTATTTGAAACAGTGCATGTATGAGCAGAATTTGTCTAGATCTTTCAGGATAAAGTCCATCATCCAGTTGCCAGTCAGATAACCCAGATGTTATTTCTGATCTAAGTAAAATATGAATGGGTC
The DNA here is from genome assembly GCA_013399055.1 of Ramphastos sulfuratus. Classification (NCBI taxonomy): domain Eukaryota; kingdom Metazoa; phylum Chordata; class Aves; order Piciformes; family Ramphastidae; genus Ramphastos; species Ramphastos sulfuratus. The sequence continues at coordinate 53,135 of WBNM01001610.1, forward strand.
TGACCTAAGATTTGAAGTAAGATTCATTTGTCGTAAGGCAGATATCTAGAAGTTATACAGAAGGCTTGACCTGTCTACCTTATAGAATCATAGAATNTATGTTCCCTTTCAAATCAGCGGAGAGAAACAGGCATCCACAATGAGGGTAGTTTCCCCTTAGATCAGTGTCTAAAGCAGAGAGAATGAGTGCAAGTGCCTATTCTACTTGTTATGAAGGGTCACTATCTTATATAGCTTGGACATGGGTTGAGCAATCATAACTCAATGTACATGTCTCATGACATCTTTAGATGATGTGGAAGAATCAAGATATCCACACGGATGTGACTTAATTGGCACAGAATTTTTGCATATTTGTCTTTAAGTTCCTTTAATTTAAAAGGTATATCTTAATATTTCAGTAAGCTTTGAAGGCAGTCTGAAATGAGGGAAGGGTTAAAAACTGATAAGAAGATTTTGGAGGTCTGTTCAAAGTCGCGCATGATGCAATCTCTTCTGAAGTTATGAACTTCTCAAAACTAAAAAACCTACATGTTGGAGGGTGATATAGTATCTTTAAGGGACTAGCAGTAACAAGAACTGCTTTTCAGTTATCTCTGAGAGATTTTGCTTTTCCTGCTTCTAAAGTTATTAGCCAGGACACTTAGTCTGATCACAGTTCCATAGTCTTATTCATGAACCTCACATAAAGTGGAAAAAGTTCTATTTCCTGGGAAACTAATCCTAACTATCATGAACCAATCTAATTAAGCAAATGCTGTTATCCAGGGGTAGCTAAAAACAGTGAGGCTCAATAACCAGTGACCTAAACCTGTGTACATCAGACTAAAACTAATGCAAAAGGCCATCAAATAAGAATAGTAATTTACATTCATGCTGCACAGCTATTAATGCAAACACAAGGTAGAGAATATCACTATTTAGTAGGAACATTTGGGACCAAATCTACAAGAGGATGTATCTCTGTAGTTACACAGCACAATGTCTTATATGGTTGGACTTGCTCCTGGAACAGTCAGGGCTGCATTAGATGACCATGAGGAGAATCTTGTAGCTTGAGGCAGGCAGCTGAAGTAACCTCTCACTGTGTATTCTGACATGGAGTTGTATCTGTGTGCAGTGCATGTATGACATTTTGGAAGCGCTCAGCAAGTTCAGTTTTTCCACAAAGCCTTATACTTATTGCACGTTTCCAGAATACCTATGATGCATGAGCTGTAAACCTCTCAAACCTAATATATTGCATCTAATGTGTCCTGCACCATCCCAAAGTGCACTACATCATTTTCAGCTGTTTTACAGGTCTGGCACTCCCCACTGAGCACATGTGCTGTCATTGCTGGAGGGCTGTACTGTTCTTGGAGACACTGCTGGACATGTGGAACGAACATCAGTTTCTTGAATCGCTCTGATGAGATTTCTGGGTTGCAAATTGAGGGAGCTCTAATAAACTACATCTATTTTAGTCCTTATTCTGGAATTAGTTAGGGTTTACTGAGCTAAGAGGTCATTTCAGAAATACAATACTTAAGAGTAAAATGGCAGAAAATTTTGATTATTCATCTAGTAATTGGGATGTTCACTCAGTGAGTGCATGGGATAGGTACAAACCATTTCAAGACATTGTACATAGGATGTTTACTTTTTTGCCTCTGTCAAAATAGACCTGAAGTTCCTAGGCAGATAACTGACCTTCACCTGACTGTATGTGTTCTGTTTCTAATTATAGAAACCTTGGTTTATTTTTCTGCATTGCTGTAACTTCAACAAGAAGGCAAGAGTATTCCTGCAATCTTAGCTATAAATGGCTTTAGGGCATCAGGGGTGAGTGACTGAAGCTTAAACTCCTCAAGGTGATGAGCAAGTAGAAACAAGCTCCCAAGCTCTCCTCATCAAGAGCTCAGGAGCTGCTGGAACTGGAAGCAACCAGGGGCCCAGATGCTTAGATGGCATGTTGCCACACCTTAAAAGGGATCAATGTTAGCCACACAGTCTTTCTTGGATGAAGACCCAAAAGCAGGCATGCAGTCTTCATTGTCAGTCCCTCGCTGTGTCAACCAGAGAGCTGAAATGAAGGTGGATAGGACAAGAAAATCACAGGGTTGTCTTCCCCTTCCAAGTCTACCTCTACACTTTTTCCCAGTGTTCTTATCATCAAAAGTCTCAATGCGAACATTTTGATTTTCCCTGTGCCATCTGTCTGGCCTCTTCAACCATTACCCTGTCCAAACACATTGTTTCCTATTCCAACTCATGTCCTTTCCTGGTGGTTAAAAGTAACTCCTTACCAAAATTTTTGACAATTT
>WBNM01001610.1:55446-75974 GCA_013399055.1 Ramphastos sulfuratus
TATCCCAGAGCCCGCGACAAGCCCGACTGTCTTATGTAATGTTTATGTTCTTAGTTTTATTTGTGTCAGCAAGCCTATGAGTGAAGTAGACATCACCATTGTTTCCTTTTCACAGCCTATAATATAATTTTCTCTATTAAAATATTCCAATTAGCCTTAAACCAGCACAGTGGTGATAATGTTTATTTTCTTTATATGGGCATTTACATTAGTCTGATTAAAAATGAGTGAGGCTAAAGAAAAAATAATGTTACCCCACAAAAAAAAAAAAAAANAACCATTTCAAGACATTGTACATAGGATGTTTACTTTTTTGCCTCTGTCAAAATAGACCTGAAGTTCCTAGGCAGATAACTGACCTTCACCTGACTGTATGTGTTCTGTTTCTAATTATAGAAACCTTGGTTTATTTTTCTGCATTGCTGTAACTTCAACAAGAAGGCAAGAGTATTCCTGCAATCTTAGCTATAAATGGCTTTAGGGCATCAGGGGTGAGTGACTGAAGCTTAAACTCCTCAAGGTGATGAGCAAGTAGAAACAAGCTCCCAAGCTCTCCTCATCAAGAGCTCAGGAGCTGCTGGAACTGGAAGCAACCAGGGGCCCAGATGCTTAGATGGCATGTTGCCACACCTTAAAAGGGATCAATGTTAGCCACACAGTCTTTCTTGGATGAAGACCCAAAAGCAGGCATGCAGTCTTCATTGTCAGTCCCTCGCTGTGTCAACCAGAGAGCTGAAATGAAGGTGGATAGGACAAGAAAATCACAGGGTTGTCTTCCCCTTCCAAGTCTACCTCTACACTTTTTCCCAGTGTTCTTATTATCAAAAGTCTCAATGCAAACATTTTGATTTTCCCTGTGCCATCTGTCTGGCCTCTTCAACCATTACCCTGTCCAAACACATTGTTTCCTATTCCAACTCATGTCCTTTCCTGGTGGTTAAAAGTAACTCCTTACCAAAATTTTTGACAATTTCTTAAGTTTCCACCTCTGACTCTTCAGTACCAGACTGGTATCTAGATGCTTAAAAGTTAGTCATTAAACCACCTGATTAGTAAGTGGTCAGACAACTTCATAGCATCTATTTATATGAATCTGTTAGTAATGAATGATGCACCTGATATTTTGGATGAGAATAGTTGTGTAGAGTGCTACGTGCAGAGCAGGCTGTTAGAAATCAAAGAGAAAATGTCTACAATTGGGTAGAGTTTTAAAGATTATAAAATAAGATTGTGATCAAAACCCTTATTTAGATGGTTCAGTTTTTATTTGATTACAGCCCACAACCAAGCATTTACCAGTCTTATGGGATACACCCACCATGGATTAAGTGGTTGATGTGGGTTTGGGAGNAAGAAATCAGCAGATATGACGAATTTGTGTTTGGTTTCTTTAAGATAGTGGTATGCCCTGCTCCATAGTTGATTTGTTTTCTTTCAAATGAACATATTTATCCCCCAGATAAGGTTTCTCTAGCATTCCTTAGACTCCCTTTAAACACACATTGGAGAGACACAGACGATCTGAAAGGTGATTTATTCCTTCCTAAATTAATTTTCCAAGATTTGTAAAATTAATCTTTGTCACTTTCTCTTCATGGCCATGGAGGAAATCTGGCCAATTAACACAGCCTTTAGGTAACCAAAGTTAAGTGAAGCTAGATTTGTCCTATTCTCTTTTCCCTTTTTAAATCCTTTTCCATTTTATCTCCAATGTACTTCCTCAATCTATTCTGTCTTCATCTCAAATCTTGTTAGTTTTCTGTATTCACAGTATCGCAGTATCACAGTATCACCAAGGTTGGAAGAGACCTCAAAGATCATCAAGTCCAACTCATTACCACAGACCTCAAGACTAGACTATGGCATCAAGTGCCACGACCAAACCCACCTTGAACACCTCCAGGGACGGTGACTCCACCACCTCCCTGGGCAGCCCATTCCAGTAGCGAATGACTCTCTCCGTGAAGAACTTTCTCCTCACCTCGAGCCTAAACTTCCCCTGGCACATATGCTTTAAATATTTCAAAAAACAGTAAGACCTGGGGGCACTCAACAGTCTGAAAATTTAGGCTAATTCCCTAAAATGGACTGCATGGATCAATCTGTTTCAAAGTGGTGATATTTACATGTCTCATTTGTATGGTGAAAACACTTTCCTGTACAAGATTGTCCTTCACCATTCCTCGAATGCAGAATAAAAGCATGTAAAGAGAAACAAAACCCCAAAACTATAAAAAGTTAGCAGAATTCAGACCAAGCATGTTATCCAATAGCCACTGCAGCTCTTGTGTTAATCAGTCTGTTTCTCCTTCAGAGGATGGGAAGATAAAAGGCAGAACAATTTCCTGTGTTTAGTTTGCCTCTATCTATAGAAAAGCTCCCTTTCCTCTTGTTCTCAGTATTAGAAAGACATTCCTATGATGTTAGGCTGTTAAGACTGTGCATCTCAAAAGGACATCTGTGGTGTTGGTTATGGTTAGTACAGTCACTAGGTTTCCTGCCATGGCCAGTTCAGTACAGATAGCAATCTCCTACATCTTTTCTTTACCTCTGCTTACAATGCCACATCCAATCACTAAAGCTGAATATGTCTTTGTGTCTTGCAGGATATCACAGCAGGTCATTACTTGTTGCAGCTGATAAATATTCTTTTTGTTGTATCATATACACACGCTTGGTATTTTGCCAGTGTGCAATGTAAGAGGATGCTTCTTAATCTCCACCTGGCCATTAAACACCCTGACAGAAAATTGACAGCAGTATCTGTTGGATTCCCTGGAGTGGCTGACTAGCAAGGAAATTCTGTAATCTTACATGTTAGTTTTACTGAGAAGACACTGTCATTTTTCATGTTCACCCTAAACATTATGTCAGTCCTCAAGGCCTGGATAATATCAGATGTTGAATGAAGAACAGCTGTCTTGGATGTAGTCAGGAAATGATGAGTAGTACTCAGCTTTTGAAGAGTCAATTAACACCTTTCCATTAGCCTTAGAACAAGAGTTATTCCAGTTACCAAAACTGCTCTGCTTGTTCCCTAATGTGTCTTTAATAGAAAAATACATAGCAAGTGGAAAAAAAAAAACAAAACCAAACAACACCTTCTTTACCTTTTTCTCATCTAGAAAAGAAGGGTTATGTCATGGAACAGTCAAATAACCTATCCTTTCATGAATTATCTATCTATTGTAACAAAGTTCACACTGTGTATGAATGCAGGAGAAACTTCAGGTACTTTCACTAGCAAAAGTGTGCTGAGAAAAGTATTTCTTCAGCACTGCCTCCTAATTGAACACCAAACTAACACTCAATTTTTGCCTTTCAAAACCTTTGAGAGGATCAGGACAGAGAATCTCATATGATGTTTCCCCATGGCCTCAATTCTTGAAAAGCAAGTGTAAAGTATGGGAAGAATTCATCAACAGAGGTTTTTAGAAAAGTTTCCCCTGTAACATAAAAAGGCCTTTTAAATTCTGTAATAAATAGACACAGTATAAAAACCTCATAGATGCAGGGCTATGATGAAAAAAATCTGTTAAGCCTTCAGTTTTTGCAGCATGTCTTTCAATACAAAGAGTTGTATCAACAGGAAATATAAATCTCATTTTTAATAGTCATTCATGCTGTGTTACATAGATCACAACAGAGTTTGGCCTTACATATGAAGACAATCAAGGCAGATAGTGAAAATCTTAATCAAAAATTGAGGGAGCTCTACAAAAGTGCAAACAGTCACAAGAAAAGAAAAGAAGAGAGAATGCCTTTACAGCTGTCACAGGGAAACATTGATTGATGTTTTGTGTAATGGAACACGAGACTCATACTAAGTAATAAGTACTTAGTCATCATCCCACTAATTACTCAAACTTCATTATAAAGAACACCGAGGCCACAATTAAATATTGTACATTAGCCCTCATTCTAATTGCGTAGCCTTTTTAGATGCCTTGTAAAAGCAACACATTATTTAATTATTTTCATTTAATGCATTTTAAAACCATATTTAAAACCTCATCCGACACCCTAGGGACTTTAACAAATCATTAAAACCACTATTCATGTGTACAGTAGTACTGCTGCAGCCACATAAAGCTGGCACCCATTTCAACTTCATTTATAAAAAGGAAACTTGGAAACCCACTGGCTTGAAAGGTCCTGACTCGGGCTGCCAGAGCCTTAATGGGGTTTCACAGAAGTAAAACAGCTGTAATTATATCCTTAAAGTGCAAAAAATCATCAGGAGTAAGCCCTGGCCTTCTCTCCTGAGTCTTTTCAGTAAAAGTGACTTCCTCAAAGAGCTCCCCCAAGACCTCACAGATGCTACTCTGGTCACTAAGATTTCCTCTGGGGAGGGTGAAGCACCTACATTTAATCCTGTGTACCTACAATTAATACATATCTGCAGCTAAACCCTACCAGTTACTTAATGCCTGATGACTGCTTCCCAGCAGAGAAGGGGAATCAGGAAAAATAGAGAGAAGATCCACACGATGAAAAACAGATGAAAACAGATTTAATGAAATAGGTAAATAAATATCAGTGTCAAAAAAGGTTACACTTAGCCCAGCAAAATTGCAGCAGTCACAACAGCTGGGAAAACAGTTCTCACAGCCAGGAGTGAAAAGAATCACAGAATCAGTCCGGTTGGAAAAGACCTTCAACGTCATCAAGACCAACCAGTCACCTGACATTATCTAATAAACTAAACCATGGCTAAGCACCATATTCAGTCTTTTTTTTTAAACACTTCCAGGGATGGTGACTCTATCACCTCCCCAGGCAGCCCATTCCAATGGCCAATCACTCTTTCTGTGAAGAACTTCTTCCTAATGTCCAGCCTAAACCTGCCCAGGCACAGCTTGAGACTGTGTCCCCTCATTCTGTCACTGGTTGCCTGGGAGAAGAGACCGACCCCCACCTGGCCCTACCTCCTTTCAGGTAGTCACAGACAGTGATAAGGCCTCCCTGGACCTCCTCTTATCCAGGCGGAACAACCCCAGCTCTCTCAGCTGCTCCTTGTAGGGCTGTGCTCCAGCCCCCTCACCAGCCTTGTTACCCTTCTCTGGACATGTCCAAGCATCTCAATATCTTTCTTAAACTGATGGGCCCAGAACTGGACACAGTACTCAAGGTGTGACCTAACCAGTGCTGAGTACAGAGGCAGAATGACCTTCCTGGTCCTGCTGGCCACACTACTCCTGTTAAAGGCCAGGATGCTGTTGGCCTTGGCCACCTGGGCACACTGGTGGCTCATGTTCAGTCAGCTGTTGAGCAGTACCCCCAGGTCCCTCTCTGCCTGTCTGCTGTACAGCCACTCCATCTCCAGCCTGTAGCACTGCACAGGGCTGTTGTGGCCAATGTGCAGATCTCGGCACTTGGCCTTATTAAAGCTCATGGCGTTGGACTGCGCCCATCTATGCAGCCTGTCCAGGTCCCTCTGCAGAGCCCTCCTGCCCTCTAACAGGTCGACACCTGCTCCCAACTTGGTGTCATCTGCAAACTTACTGATGCTGGAGTCAATTCACTCATCTAGATCATTGATAAAGATATTAAACAGGATAGGGCTGGGGCACACCACTAGTGACTGGCTGCCAATTGGATGTGGCTCCATTCATCACCACTCTATGGGCCTGGCTATCCAGCCATTTCTTGACTCAGCACAGAGTATCCCTGCCCAAGCTGCAGGCTGCCACCTTTGCTGGAAAACTACGGGAGACGATGTCAAAGGCTTTGCTGAAATCCAGGTAGACTACATCTACAGCCTGCCCCATATCCACCAGGAAAGTCACCTGGTCATAAAAAGGAGATCAGGTTGGTCAGGTAGGACAAGAGAAGTGTAGGGAAACACTCTGTATTAACTGGACATGTGAGCAATCCAAGCTGTGCTAACTGCTAAATTGTAAGCTGAAGTTTCACAGCCCTCATGAAAAGTTTATCCAAAGGGCCAAGGATGCCACCTGCAAGGGGCCTCTAGAGGAATGAGAAACAATGGCCAAGGACACAGGCTACAGCAGCCTGCAGAAGAATTACAATAACAACCTGGATCAAAGCAAAACAAAGGGCACTTTGAACAGATAGCCATGAACCAACTGTCTAGTTCCCTCACAACTTGTGCCTTAACGACTTACACCGATTATAGATTGCCACAATAGTTTGCATCTGGGTGATTTGGGCCAGCTGCTTGGGGCAACAGCTTGTCCCTTAATGATTTGGACAAATTGCTTTGTAATGGGCTGGCCTGAAAAGTCTGTTAGAAGGGTATATAAATGCATGTTCATATTCAATAAAGGGGCATTGCTTGGATCATATTGATCTGTGTGTGGCTCTGTCCAGGATCTCCCGCCAAAGAAGAAGTCCCGGGAAAAAGACTTGCTATTGAAGGAGCCCAAGTACCAGGCTATAGCAGGAGGCTCCCCTCTCTTCCTCAAGCTTCCTCCTTCATATCAAGTGTGACACAGGTGATCTGGGATACACCTGTAGTCAACTCAAGTCAGCTGCCCTGGCTGACTCAAAACTGCTAACAACCTGCAACCTGTGGCTGACCTGGGGATTCTGCCCTGGCAAAACCAGGATGGTCTGAAAGGCCTTGTTTCTACAGAGACAGGCCTAAAATACAGGCCTTTGTTTAATAAATGCAAAGGATGCTGATGGGACAAGTGAGTGAGAGGCAGAGGCAGCTGAGTTTAGTGTTGCTCATTCCTCTTAAGTATCCAGAAACACAACGTTTGTGGTACCTGAGAGCGCACCAGGGGATTCCGGTGCTGCTTATCCCACCAAGATGTGTGGGTTAATAAACAAGATTACAGAATTGGAGATAAACTCTACAGATTGAGGGGTCCAAGTGTTTAAGGCTAGAAGACAAAAAAATGTGATGGCTTGTTAGCTTCCTGTTTATTTCTGATGGAGCTGGAGATTGAGGGAAAACTGCTAATATGAATGTACCTCAGCAAAATAAGATACAGCAGAATTTTAACTGTGGAGAGATTTTTGTAAATTTTACTAGAGTTATAACTTGACAGCCAACATTTTTTTTTCAGCTATGCCAAACCCTATGGTCTTCAGATAATGCAAGAAGACTATCTAGCTTGACATTTAGTGATGGCAAAGATAGTCTAAAAGAAGTAGATTGTGTATTTAATCAAACAAAGGTTATTTAATGGTGTCATCTTTTTTAGACTACTTACTTTCATTAGCTGTGACCATATGGAGCTCACAGATGGCAAATAAAACAGTGACGTCCTGTTCAAATAAGAAGGGAGTAAGAACAGCAAATAAATTGCTGGCAAAATCAAGATGAATGATGCATGTGATATATATTATATATGTCAGAGAGGACTCAAAATGTCATGTAACACTTGAGTCTGGAATAGTTTTCAGTCTGAACATCAGAAGCTGTTAAACTGACATGGAAGAATAATCCTAGAGATTAATCCTAGGGAAGGCAGAAGAGATTCTTGAAAATGTGAGAAAGAAGGCTTCCTGCCACTCATCAGCTATTTCTACTTTGGTTCTTCCATGCTGGGTTTCTTCTTTTCTTCCTTCCCTGAGGCCATTGTTAGGGTCACTTTTTCTTTCTCTGGCCCTTTCTGCTTCATCTCTTTTAAGGACAGATTTAGCTCTGCATTCAATATTGCATCTTGGTGGACAAGGAGACATTTTGTGGGCAGCATGATCCATTGTTTCTATCTAAACCCAGAAATAAAGTGAATGATTATCTGTGTGCTATGTGTAGTATCAGTTCTCCGCGAGTTAGCAGTAGGATTGCAGGATCATGAAGCCAAAGCACAATTCTCGATGACTATACCTGGGTAGGTATTTACCTTTGTCTCCAAAGCTTTACCAAAGCTTTCTCATTCATTTGTATTACCTGATGTATATGGAGTTGCTGAATAGGGTGGTAGCAAACAAACACATCATGTTAGGGTGTTGGGATGAAATAGCACAGACAAAGACAATGGTTTCAGCACCAGCTGAAAGGTATTTTTGCTGTTCATCACCTGCACATTGAGACACATCTTTAGTTCTTCTAGCAAAGTCAAACAGGAAAGCTTAAGGCATAATTATCTGTAGACACAGGTGTTTTAAATTCAGCCATTTGACTTGGACAGGAGCAGAGATAAATGATTCCCACAACACTGAGAAGGTCAATTGCATCTATTTTCCTCTCTGAACTCAACTGTCTCCAGCTTAGTTTGTCATCCTGCAGACTAGATCTGTCTAGGTATGAGAGTGTGTTGTTTGCTCCTTTAATTTTCATTAGTGTTTGGATCAGATCATTTTTGTTTATATCCAGAATTTTATCATTTTGAAAAAGAAGAAAGTTTGAAAAATTATGTTCATCTTAATTTACCAATTGCATGGTAAATTGTTTGGTTTTTTTTTTTCTTAATTCAGGGGGAAGAATGAAGGATCTTCATTGTGGACAGGTAAGGATACTGATACCTAACACTTTAAAGGATTAGCTTAGACAGGCACAAGAGTAGAGAGCAATTCTGGATCTGTATAAAGAAGGAAAAATGTTGCCAACTAATTTTATGTTGGCTTCTCTGTATTAATCAACTATATAATTTGAGCTGGTTTTGGTTTTGGGTTTTTTTTTTTCCTGTTTTGCCTACATGCCAGTCTTTTTGAAACTACGGTTTTATTCCTGTTTTCTCTTTCTGCAGCACTGTGCACTCAAAGTGCTAGGCTGATGCACCTATAGGCACTTTAGTGTTGTATGTAATAGCAGAAGTCATACCTTCAGCTTTAGAATTCAGTCTGATGCAAATGATGGGTGGGTAACATTAGTAAGACCAAGTATGAAAACTGTAAGAAGGCAAATGTGTTATATTTAACTAAAGGAGACTAATAATTTCTGCTTATTTTGTCAGATAAGTGAAAGATTTATTTTTCCTAAGAAAGAGTTAAAAGCAAAGAAGGCTTAGCTGAGGGGATCAAATTTGTGAGATGCCAAAAATGTTTCTTCTCACCATATCCCACTAATTCTCTTGAAGCAGGCATTATGCAAGACTTCCTTGGCATTCTTTAAGATATTCAGTGTTCAAATTAATTCTCTATTCAAAAGCATGAGCATGCACAATGGTGGGGTACATTAGCTCTGTGCCATTTGATACACACTCAGAAACTGGGTATGGTCTGAATTAAGAAAGATCAGCTAGAGAAAGAACATGCACAAAGAGCATAGAGAATTTAGCATTTAGCAATTACAGGCCAAATCCACAATGGGATTTAGGTGGACTGTAGGTCCAAAGTCCAAAACTGCAATCTGAAACCCTCCCATTTTTTAAATGCTTTACACCAAATGTCCCTACATGCCAGTATTTCCTCACTTCAGATCTTTCTTCACATGTGTACAGATCTACCTGGTGCTAACAGTGAGATTCCTTATTCCTTGTAATCCATTTTGGGATTTTGAAGCTCATCTGAAGCATATCATGTAGGTATACCAGTGGATGTACTGGCATCCTGATAAAAATGTAGTAATAACTAGTTTCTTGTGATTTTATGAATTTTATAGTGATTATTAGAAGCTTCCCACCACATTCAAAACATCAGTTCGACTCTGTTTTATGCTGACAAATCCAACCCTGAACTCCTTTCTTTGAAGAACATGTCCAAACAAGCAAAAGCCTATGTGAGGACAGGTTCTACTTAACCTCTTATTGTTGCATCAAAGCACAGGAAAGAATGTAGCATTCAAAGAGGTAGAGAAATCAAGTGGTAAAGAGTGCAGCTGAGTGATTAGTATGTTTTGGCAGAATCTGTGAGTTCCAGGAAGACTTCAGATGGTGTTATTAAAGTGGTGATTATCACACACCATCACAGCCACACTGACTACCATCAGCTCTATTTTATCTGTTTCACTAAGACATTTTATAGGGGAATTAATACAGCAAAGTGATTTTTTANGTCCTTCCTGTGCTGGGGGCTCCAGAAATGTACACAGTATAAGTTTGTTTATTGTTCTCCCAAACCTCTTCAAATATTTCTTAAAATTAACTATTTTTCAAATGTTCTCGTTGGAGTTATGAAGACTTTTGGGGAAATTTAGTATGATAGTTCTATAGTAGTACTTCATTTCACCAGCACTTGTGGAAAAAAAACCAAAAACACAACCAATTAAAATATTTTGTAGTTTTTCAGAGCTCTGTTCCTATTTACTAGCCCACATTATTAATTTAAACATACTTTCAAATACAAGTAAGACTCAACTTTCTGGTTATTCTGTGGATGCTGTCATGGTTCAGGCCCAGTCAGCAGATGCTTCTGTGCACACCTGTACATCATAGCAAAGTATACTGACCTAAATAAATGAATCTTATGCAGCAGTTATTAGAAATAACTCCTCCACTCTGCCTCTTTGCAAATTTGATACCTCAGAAATCCCTCGGTCTGTTTCTTATCTNTAAGACATTTTATAGGGGAATTAATACAGCAAAGTGATTTTTTTAAAAGGTCACCATGCTACTTAATTGTGAGAGCAATGCCAGATTATTGTGATACTTGTAAATGCATTGCACATGGAGTGGTTGTGACACCAAAGAGCTATTAGTACATCATTTCTTTTCTAATAATGGTTCTATCATTGTAGGGGTCAATAAGATGAATCATAGAATGGTAAGNTTTTGTAGTTTTTCAGAGCTCTGTTCCTATTTACTAGCCCACATTATTAATTTAAACATACTTTCAAATACAAGTAAGACTCAACTTTCTGGTTATTCTGTGGATGCTGTCATGGTTCAGGCCCAGTCAGCAGATGCTTCTGTGCACACCTGTACATCATAGCAAAGTATACTGACCTAAATAAATGAATCTTATGCAGCAGTTATTAGAAATAACTCCTCCACTCTGCCTCTTTGCAAATTTGATACCTCAGAAATCCCTCGGTCTGTTTCTTATCTCAGGTTCCTCCCTCTTCTATTTTAACTAGTAATTTACCTCAAAAAAACCTGAGTGATCTGGGACCACTTTCATATATGAAAGAGCATCCCATAACAGGCTTGATCGACAACCACTGAAGCTGATGAAGAGAGCTCCCACTCATTTGAGTAGGAATTGGTTTGAAACCTTTAACCAGGCATATGCCTTAATCAGAGCACAAAGCTGTTCTGTGAGATCTCTTGATTGAGCAGATATCATTGTACTTAAATGAATAACCCTTGGTGAGTTTACACCAATACTGCTTCTTATTCTTTAATTAAGTAAAACACAATGAGATAAAAATCTATCCTGATCAAGTGAGTTCACTGATGTCTGAGTTTTAATGAGACTCTTCTAACATCAAATATCACAACATGTTTTCTAATGAGGCACAAAACTCAGCTTCCAACAGCCTCCAAGAAAAAACTTAATTTTAGAAAGATTTATTCCTGTTACTTTTTCATCATTCTTACATTACTGCTGCCAAATTCAAATTCTAGAAAACATTTGAAGCCACCATCAAGTGTGATGGGTAGTTAGAAATCAGAGAACCAAATCAAAAGCATCAATCGAGTAAATACATTGGAAAAATAACAATAATGCACTCTGAATTTAATGCTTAACTGTGGTTGTAAGAGTTCATCTCAGGCTTCTTAGGCAAAAGTATGTGATTTCAGCTTCTGAATCTGTTCTACTCTGTGACATAATCATAAATTTTTTACATCCTATATGAGGAAAAAATATAAATAGCTTGTTCTGGAAAGGTAGCCATATATTATGTTAACTTTGGAAAGCTCTTCCCTAGGTGTGCTACAGGTTAGCTTGCGTGCCGGTGTTAATGTAAAGGAGAAAGAAATTATCTCTGTTGGTGGCTATAGCTTTTTCACATATGGTGGGTTTGTCTTTTGGTTTTATTAATGAGTGAGACACCAGCACTCACAAGTGAAAAGCAGGTGCATATGCTGAGGATGTTTTGAAGTGAGTGCTACATGTTGCACATCATCTATGTACCTAGTTCAGTACAGGGAGAGACATACCAGACAGCCTAACATGCCTACTACTTCTTGAGCTACAAAGAAATGTTGAGCTCTGGTTCCCTCAGAATGAGTCAAAAAAAAAGGAATTGGGAAAGGATGGATAAGAAAGTAATACACTCACAGAATAGAAGGTCTAATAATTAGGTGTGTCTTGACAGACACCTTGAGAGTAAGAGTTTTCCTTTTAGTCTCCCAAGGTCTGTGGCCCCAGTTGTAGAAAGGATTTATGCTCCACAGAAATTAGCTAAAGAAAACATCATTAGGGGTGTTTAGTTTCTTTCTTTCCAATGATGCATGGGATTCCTGATAAAGACCTGACCTATTAAAAGAATCTGGAGAAAACAGAGAGGCTAAGAAAAGTCACTTGGGGAAGTATTTTCGGGTTTGAGGCAGGGTTTGCAGGTAGATAGTGCAGTCAGCTGCACTGGGGAAAGGACATGCAACTTGGGAAGACTTCATCAGAAATCAGTGGAGCAGAAACATATACTCTCTTGGGCAGCTCAGTTTGCCTTTCTCAGGAGTCCTTAATGCCTGCAAACCAAGCCTTCCATCAAGAAAACCCATGGACACTGAGGGACTTCTACTGTCTTATCTGTCAGGTTCCATTGCCATGCTCAGAATTTTAAGTGTTTCAGTGCAAAGCTTCAGATAATCTTAGTTCACATGTACTAGCAGCTGCACTAGACAGACCAAATCACTATGTTGTTTGATTATTATCTATTTATAACAGTGATTTTCTTTCTTGTCAGTTTTATTCTGTGCTTTAATTGAGGCATTTTATTGATTTATCAGGTTGTATGTATGCATTGTATATGTGCAGTTCTTTGTGGGTTATTATGTACACAGATCTACTCTAAGGATTAAAGAATAAATTTAACACCTGGAATCCTATTGCTCTAATGCTTTGCCTAGACATGGTTATATCCCAACAGTTGCACACAGGCTTAGCTCAGGGTAAAGCCTGTTGGACAGCAAGTTCTGCATGGGCCAGCAATGTGTCCTTGTGGCCAAGAGAGCCAATGGCATCCTGGGATGCATCAAGAAAAATGTGTCCAGCGGGTCTAGGGAGGGTCTTCCCCTGCCTCTACTCTGCACTAGTGAGACTGCAGCTGGAATACTGTGTCAATTTTTGGGCTCCCCAGTTCAGGAGAGACAGGGACCTGCTGGAAAGAGTCCAGCGGAGAGCTATGAGGATGACTGAGGGACTTGAGCATCTCCCCTATGAAGAGAGAGTGAGAAACCCGGGGTTGTTTAGTCTGGAGAGGAGAAGGCTGAGAGGAGATCTTATCAATGTATATGGATATCTGAGAGGCAGGTGTCAAGTGGATGAGCCCAATCTCTTTTTGGTGGTCAGCAGCAATAAAATAAGGAGCAATGGCTACAAATTGGAACATAAAAGGTTTTACCTCAACATGAGGAGAAACTTCTTTACATTGAGGGTGACAGAGCACTGGTACAGGCTGCCCAGAGAGGTTTTGGGGTCTCCTTCTCTGGAGACTTTCAAAACTGCCTAGATGCATTCCTGTGCAAACTACCCTAGGGGATCCTGCCTTTGCAGGTGGGTTGAACTTGATGATCTCTGGAGGTCCTTTCCAACCTCTAAGGTTCTGCGATTCTGTGTTTTGCATTTCACAACCAGTTGCACTTGCACCAAATCTGCAAATGAGACTCCACTACACTAAAAGCCATTCTACTCATCTCCAGATTTAGGGAGATGGCGGTGAGCATCCATCTGAATACACATGGCAATGTAAACATAGTTGGTAGTAGTCAAATTTGAAATGGAAATGGGGTTTAATGCTGTGGATACCTCCTGCATTTCCCTGCAGGGTTTGTCTGGCTGCAGGAGTGAAGATGATGGGGAATATCCATTTGTTTCCTTCATCCAGAGGCTCCATGGCCTCATCATGTTGGAAAGTCCCTGTAAGACAAGTACATGTCTCTCACTGAAGGCCAGACCCTATCTTTGCCTGGGGCCGTTGCTTGGGGGTGAAAGGTATTATAGTATATGAGTTAATACAGAGGAAAAAAGGCAGATTAATAATGAAGTAGACTGAACTTTAACAGCACTTCTGCTCTGTTCCTCTCTCAGAGGATTAAGAAGATGATACCGAGATGGTTTGTTAAACAAATTTGTTCAGCTCCTGACCTTCACTGCTGCTGAACAATTTTCTTCTGCCATAAACATCTCTCTCATTTGCAGAGATATAAATGAAAAACAGTGTGTAGCAAGTTACAAAACAGAGTGCATTGTTTGAAGGAGACACGTGCACTTCGTGACACTGAGCTGACCTTGAGGCATGCGATACAGGACATAGGTAGCTGCAGGGAAGCTTACAACTAGTCCTGCTTTAGTCACTGTCAGTGCGAGTTGTGTTGGAATGCCTTCCAAGGCATTGTTTGGCTTGAAATAGCTTCACATTTTAGAGTTGCTTTGAATTTTCTTCTTTTTTTTTTTTTTTATTTTCAGTTTAGACGTTGGTAGACTATATTAAAAGGATTTTCTGCCTGCCTTCTCTTCTTTCTCCCCACTCCCTGCTCCGCCAGCAATTCTCTTTTCCATTCTCAGCTCTGGGCTGTTGCAATGCTAGTACATACTATTTTAAAAAGCTAACAGCTGGCTCAGCCAAGCTCTGATCTTTTCCATTATTAGAAAGTTTAAAGTCACTATCAGCCATAGAAGAGCGGTAGGGGAGGAGGTTATCTTATGGCCCTTTTGTGCAGCCCAAGATAATAAATTTAAACCCTGTAGATAGAGGTTCCCATACAGGATTACACAAATAATAAAAAGGCCTGGGAATTCTAAATGAATAGTCAAACAGGTCAAAACATGGATGTGAAGGGAAACTACAGCCTTTTCTGTAGAAATAACAATGTCTTTTTTCTGAACTAACTTTAAAGCCAACTCGCTTTGAGAGTAAATACCTAAGTTTTTCAGGGGCCCCAAATTAGAATAATGTTAATATGAATTTTTATTTTCAAATCACAATAAGTATAAATGTTATATTGGACATGAAAGAGAATGTATCCACCCCTGCACCTCCATTAGCCCAGCGCCTCCATTAACCCAGCATGTTAGTCTACCTCTATTCATGGCCACAGGAGGTGAAAATAGCCCTGAGTCTTGTCTTAGGATGATAGTGCCTGGTTCTCTGAGCTCCTTCTGTTACAATGAATGCATGTGTGTGTTCCAGCACATGATGACTTATGTAGGTGATTTTATAAGTGTAATATGTTTTTGTTAAATTCACAGTATTTAATCTTTATCATGTGCATCTTTTCCAATAGCATTTTTCTCTCACCTGTCGTAATGTCCTCATTACTTGCTAGTGCAACATAGAGGTCCCAATCCTGCAAATCTTTGCTTATACACTGAATGTCACATCTGGACCTCATGTAGACCTGTCTAGGAATGAATAGCCTTAGATTTGTTGCTACAGTGCAGACAATTTCATGGACCTCTACATGTGCATTGCACAACAACAGAGAAAAGATGCCCAAGGTCTATGTATATGAGATAATCCCTTCCTTTTCTAGAATGAGCTTCATTTGAGATGGTCTGAGTGCTACCCTGTGTTTTATGCAGGTGTGAAACAACTGGATTTCTCACCACACCTGAACTATGTTTCTGTGATCACTAAGGCTGTGTTTATTAAGCAGTGCAAATTCAATTTTAGGGTTTAAAATATCAAATCCAAGATGCTGTCCTCACATGATGCACAATGCTGAATTAGTACAAGTTCATTCTGCCAATCTGAGCTTTTATTAAAATCCTAAAGGGGTAACTGTCCCATAATATGTTCTTCTAGGTTAGATACCTGTCTTCATGCAGCTGACACAGAGACAGCTGGACACTGTATAGTGTGTTCTGGCTAAACAAAAGGAAATGTACTTGTGTCCTCACACTTACCTATCATATTTGTACCATGAGCTGTATAGAGAAAGCTGATCTGATTTTAACAGACAAGAAACCAAGGATGTAGTGACATTTAAAAATGGGAGGTTGTCTCAGAAGCCTGGAGATGGAACCAAAACCTGACAATGTTTTGAAAGATGAGAAAGAAGCCTTGAGGACAGGGATATTTAAGCACTCCTGGTAGACTTCCCAGCCATTGTCCCAGGCAGCTACTAAAGCCAGCTTTATCCACAGCTCTGGAAGTGCTACAATAGGATGGGGAGTCCCAAAAACTGGGCTAAAACAAAAACAAAAACCCCCAAACAAACAAAAAGCTTTTGTAATGAATAAAATAAAAGGGCAACAGGATAAAACCAAGAAAATAATTTCGCAACTAAAAACAAAAAAAAAAAATGAGGAGTGCTAAAAGGCAGTTGTATTATTGAGCTTTAGAGTATTAAACATTATCACAGTATCACAGTATCACCAAGGTTGGAAGAGACCTCAAAGATCATCAAGTCCAACCCGCTACCACAGACCTCAAGACTAGACCATGGCACCAAGTGCCACGTCCAAACGTGCCTTGAACACCTCCAGGGACGGTGACTCCACCACCTCCCTGGGCAGCCCATTCCAGTGGGGAATGACTCTCTCAGTGAAGAACTTTCTCCTCACCTCCAGCCTAAACTTCCCCTGGCACAGCTTGAGACTGTGTCCTCTTGTTCTGGTGCTGGTTGCCTGAGAGAAGAAAGCAACCTCCTGCTGGCCACAACCACCCTTCAGGTAGTTGTAGACAGCAAGAAGGTCTCCCCTGAGCCTCCTCTTCACCAGGCTAAACAATCCCAGCTCCCTCAGCCTCTCCTCATAGGGCTTGTGCTTGAGGCCTCTCACCAGCCTCGTTGCCCTTCTCCGGACACGTTCAAGCACCTCAATGTCCCTCTTAAATTGAGGGGCCCAGAACTGGACACAGTACTCAAGGTGTGGCCTAACCAGGCCCCCCCCCTAACAGGGGGAGAATGACCTCCCTGCTCCTGCTGGCCATTATAGTCTATATAGAGAGTACAATGAACAAACCTTTTCAAAGTGAATACTTTTATCATTACAGTAGAAATTTTGAAATTAGTTCTTTACTTCTATCTCTAACCACTTTTCCAACAAATCCTTCCTGACTATGATCTTCTCCATTATCTAAATAAAATGGATGCCTGATCAACTCCTAAAGTGGTACCTCTGATGGTTTGTTCATTAGGTCACAAACATGTATGTTACTTGTCCTTGCTGTGGAGACAGTGTGGGGAGGATGCCAGTGGGTGAGGATATTGATATCGACCCAGGTTTGCGCAGTTGTGTTGCTAGCTAAAGGCTGAATCCAAGCAGTCTCCAAGGGAATCGAATGTGCCAGAATAAATTGGTGAAATTCTGATGTCTGAGGTACATTCGAAATGGAAGCAAATTGATTCACTGTAGCACTAGCATACATTTTAATTTCTGAATATATGGATGACTTTTTTTATCTATCTATTTATATATATATATAGGAATTGGACTCCATTCTTAAGGATCCCTTCCAACCTGAGATATTTTATGATTCTATGGTAATGTACTTTTAGTTGTATGCTGTCCAGTATTAGCATCTTCAACAAAACAAGGTGTTCTATTGTATGATTTTTCGGCCTGTTCTTTTAGAGTTTAGCTGAAATTTCTTTTTTATACTTAAATAACAGCATGGTTTATTAGGGTTTTGCAGTGAATTCAGCTTCTGTCAGTCAATTAAGATTATTAGTGTTCCATAGTAACAATATTTTTTAAATATAATTTGCTTAAATGGTTCAAATGGTTTTGCAGCAGGCTTTGAACTGTTTGAATTACATTCATGGTGCTTCAGATATGGCAGTTTTAATGCACTTTCACTTTACTGACTTTTTTGAATAAAATCCAAGAACACTTTAGATTATTCCCTCTTTATTTGCCCTGAAAAATCTGTAAAACTTTAATATAATGGGAGATGTTCTGATGATGATAACGTGTTACCATTTCTTTTTTTGTCAGTCCTTTCAAGGCTGAAGTATCATTCCTTCCTCAGCCTTTTGCCTTCTTCTGCCTTCCTCATACTGGTGGTACTTCTACATTTAAAGTCATTCTCTCTTTACTTGTGGAAATAAAAACATCCCTACAGGAAAGCTTCCCTTCTTCCTGTCCCAGACTTTTCTTCACTTCATGTATAAGAATTTTTTTGGCAGAAATTAGTGAATATGTGTATGAAAATGGGAGAGAGAATAAGAACAATGAGGTATCATTTGATCAACGTAAGAACTTTTAAATATTTACATATTTGTTTCAGTGACATCATGCATAACAGAAAGTGTGAATACAGAGATTCATGTCTGACAGAAACAGCTTTGGTAACAATGAATTTGCATCAGCTTGCGTCGGGCCAGGTACAAGCTGTGTAGTGTCAGAGTGATAAACTATTTTTTTAAATTAAAAATAAATGCTATGTATCTTTGGGGTTTGTTTTAAAGGCCTCTGAAGACTGGAAAAACAACTTTCATTTCCATGGGCTTTGGACTGTCTTAGTGTCCAGGATTTTTTATCAAATCCCACCAAGAACGTCAGTGTAAGTCTACCACAAATTTGTCAAGGGCCTTGATCTGCATAAAAGACTGTCAGATGAGAGAAGCTGATATTAAGAATTGGAACAAAATGATGCACTAACAGTAAAAATATAAATGAAACACACTTTCTCCAGGCAGCTTCAATACTGCACTATTATTTGATTTTTTTCTTCAAGACAGCTTCTATAAGGATACATTTTATTTTCCTCTCTTTTCTTAAAAATGGAACTTAATAAAGCAAAAATATGAATGACTTGCAGTCTCAAATGCAACAATATTCACTAACGTTGAATCCTACATAGAAAAGCTGTGATTGACTTTTACTAAAGCAAATTTTTTGTTGTCAAAATTGCACATTAAAGATTTTATACGAAAAGAAAAAAGCCCATCATAGGTAGCTGCTTCCAGACTGAATTCTGAAGTAAGTTGTCTGAAGCATTTTCTAAGGTTTCTGACTTTCTTTTTGAGATCTTGAGGCCTTGAGTAACCTGTACTAGTGGGAGGTGTCCCTGCCTATGACAGGGGGTTGGAACTAGATGATCCTTGAGGTCCCTTCCAACCTTGCCATTCTATGATCTTACTCTCAGTTTCTCTGGGTTGTGAAAACACAGTGGTTAATTGCCAAAGGTCAAATTAAAGATTAACTGGACAAATGGTGCATTTAAGCCCTATGTCCAATATCCAGTATCATACTCCAGGAAAATCTTGATGCTTCTCAAGGAGAAATTAAGATTGATCTAAAGTTTTAGAAGTAACAAGCACTTGCAATACAATTCTCTAATCTCAGAGTTATCTGTGATTGTAGTCATAAGGACGATAGGATCAGGCAACTTGTTTCCTATAAGTCATTTAGTGTAGGTAAGAAAAACACCAAACAAATCAAACCCTAAAACTCCAAACCCACAGCAAAAAGCAATCCTCAATTCTCTTTCAAGGTCTTTAAAGGATTTTGAAGTCATTACAGGTGAAGAAATAGCCTGACTCTGAAAATATCCATTTCATACTGCATTTATGTTGTTTCCCATAAACAAAGTTCTGCAAGGAACATGTTAAATATTTCATGATAGCAGATCCAAGATGTGGTATTCAGCTAAGTTTTATCCTCTCTAATCTGAGGGGAAATAGGTCCACTCTGTGCTTTTACCTAGGGCACTGACAGAACATTCAATGTTTATAACATTTACAGAGCTTCCATACCTTGAATTACAGTCCAATTTTAATGAAGTTGTCCTGTATTTTGTCTTCTAAGCTTAAAAATAATTTAGCTGCAGCATTATGAATTAAAAAAAAAGGCAAAACAAAACAAAAAAACCCCCATCTCATACAAAAAACCACCAACTCCCCCCCCCAAAAAAAACCCTTACAAACAAACAACTAACCAAAGAACCAAACAAAAAAACCCCAAACCCAAACAAAAATAAAAGAAAATAATAATAATTAAAAAAAAAGCCAAACAAACAAAACCAAAAAGGAGCCCCTGGTCTAAGATATTCTCATGCATTTTGAGACCTCTTGGTAACATTTGATTCTACTGAAGTCAGTAACTTTATTGATTGTGAAACAGGGTCCCAGCACTGACCCCTGTCTTCATCTCCTACCTACTAGTGAAAGAGGAAAGACTATCAAACCAGCCATATTGAAGAAGCTTGATTGTCTCTTTTCCTGCTGACAATGCCTTGCTGGTATCTCCTTTTTAACTGAAATATGACCTTTCTCTCTACAACAGCAGCTTTACATTTGTTGGCATATATATGATAATTTCCAGCAATTGCTACTTCCCTTTCTACTTGATTTAAGTCATAGAATCAAAGATGTTAAACAGCACTGGTCCCAGCACTGACCCCTGAGGGATGCCACTTGTCACTGGTCTCCAGGTGGACATTGTGCCATTGATCACCACTCTCTGTGTGGGACCATCCAGCCAATTCCTTATCCAGCAGTGCTCCACCCATCAAGTCCATATTTTTCCAGTTTGGTGACCAGGATGTCATGTGGGACAGAGTCAAATGCCTTACTCAGGTCCAGGTAGAAGATGTCACTTGCCCTTCCCTTATACAC
>WBNM01001611.1:17156-27196 GCA_013399055.1 Ramphastos sulfuratus
CCACCTGCCCCTGTCCCACCACCAGTCCCTGTGCCCCCACCTGCCCCTGTCCCACCACCTGCCCAGCCTCTTACCCCTCTTTTCTTGATGGATGTCCTCAGCATGGACACCACATCCTTGCCCTCCACGCTGCTGCACTTGAACCCTTTGGTCCATGTAACCAGGATGCTCTGGGGAGAGAGGACAAAAAAAAAAAAGGGAATGTTGTGGGGCTGGGACCCACCAAGCCAGGCCCCCTGGAGCGAGGCCAGGGGTGGGCACACGGCTCGGTGCCTGCGGCCGCCCAGGGCTGCGCTATCAGGAGCTGGAAGCTCTCAGCAGCCGTTTCCAGCCGCCCGCACAGATAAGGTTTATGGGCAGGAGGTGGCTGAGTGCTGCTCTCCTGCCCTGCCAGCAGGAGTTGATTCCCATGACTGCCTTTTATGGAGCCCTGCAGCGAAATCTGTTCTGAGCCCGTGGAGAGCTCTTGGAGTGCTGCCTGTGAGTTGGTGGTGTCGCTGTCCCCCGTGCCCAGAGCCACCAGGTGTGTGCCCACCCGCAGAGCCAGCAGGGTGAGGCTCCAGGGAAGGGGAAGAGCTCAGCTGCCTTCAGAATCTCTGACCTCGGAGCTCCAGAGGGAACCAGGGAATTGCTTTGGCTGGAAAAGAACTCTAAGATCATCCAGCCCCATGTGCCCAGTGGCACCACCACGGCCACTAAACTCTGTCCCCTAGTGCCATGGCCACACAGTTCCTGAACACCTCCAGGCATGGGCACTCCAGCACCTCCCTGGGCAGTCTGTGCCAATCCCTGACCACTCCTACAGCAAAGTTTTTCCTGATAGTCAACCTAAACCTACCCTGGTGCAGCTTGAGATCATCTCCTCTTGTCCCATCACTTGTTCCTTGGCAGCAGAGCCCAACCCCTACCTGGCTGCAGCCTCCTCTCAAGGAGCTGCAGAGGCCAAGGAGGTCTCCTCTCAGCCTCCTCCAGCCTCACCACCCCCAGCTCCCTCAGCTGCCCCTCCCCAGNAAAACCACCCCCACCAGGATCTGAGGTGTGCCCTCACCAGTGCCCAACCCAGGAGGCAAACGCTGGCCTCAGGGCTGGCACAGCTAAGGCAAAGGGTCTGAGGTCCCCGGGCACAGCCACTTCGCCTCTAAGCTCCTTCCACCCCGCAGCCCTGGCTGCCGTTCATCCTCTTCCTCATGAGCGCAGCCGAAGCGCTCAAGCACAGCAGCCTGAGCGGCCCCGGCCCCGGCGGCTCGCAGCGGACGTGCGGCAGCGGCGGCGCCGCATGGAGCCAACCTCCTTTGCGTGCTGCCCGGGTGAGGTAAGGGCAAGGAGAGCCCCGGGGGCCCCCTCCGCCGCCACAGCACGGCCGTGGGTGGCAGCACTGCGGCCACGTGGCTGTGCCCGGCGCTGCGGCACCGACGGCTCCCAGCTCCCGGAGAGGGCAGCGGCGCCCGGCGGCAAAGCGCAGCCTGCGGCGGCGGCACCGAGAGCGGCTGGGCGGGGAGCACCCTCCGGGCACCCTGCAGCGTGTGCCACCGGGATGGGGTGGGATGGGGTGGCAAGGATGGGATGGGATGGAATAGAATGGGATGGGATGGGATGGGATAGAATGGAGTAGAATGGAATGGGATGGATGGGATGGGATAGGATAGGATAGGATAGGATAGGATAGGATAGGATAGGATAGGATAGGATAGGATGGGATAGGATGGGATAGGATGGGATGATAGGATAGGATAGGATGGAATAGGATGGGATGGATAGGATAGGATAGGATAGGATAGGATAGGATAGGATAGGATAGGATAGGATAGGATAGGATAGGATAGGATAGGATAGGATAGGATAGGATAGGATAGGATAGGATAGGATAGGATAGGATAGGATAGGATAGGATAGGATAGGATAGGATAGGATAGGATAGGATAGGATAGGATAGGATAGGATAGGATAGGATAGGATAGGATAGGATAGGATAGGATAGGATAGGATAGGATAGGATAGGATAGGATAGGATAGGATAGGATAGGATAGGATAGGATAGGATAGGATAGGATAGGATAGGATAGGATAGGATAGGATAGGATAGGATAGGATAGGATAGGATGGGATAGGATGGGATAGGATGGGATGGGATGGGATGGGATGGGATGGGACGGGATGGGATGGGATGGGATGGAAAGAAAGGATGGGATGGCAGGGATGAGATGGAAATGGATGGGATGGAAACAGATGGGATGGGATAGGATAGGATAGGATGGGATGGAATAGGATGGGATGATAGGATAGGATAGGATGGGATGGAATAGGATGGGATGATAGGATAGGATAGGATGGGATGGAATAGGATGGGATGATAGGATAGGATAGGATGGGATGGAATAGGATGGGATGATAGGATAGGATAGGATGGGATAGGATGGGATGGGATGGAAAGAAAGGATGGGATGGCAGGGATGGATGCTTGGCACATTTGGGCTGCCTGGAGCTGCTCAACCCACTGCAGCTGTTCTCCTTCAGCTCAAGCTGCAGAGGGGGAGAAGCTGCTTTCTGTGGTGGCATCTGGGCACAGTGGAGCAGTCAGCACCTTACACATCACCTCCTGTAGCCCTGCAAGTCCCAGGACTTGTCCCTTAGCTCCCAGCAGGACCTTTGACCAGCAGGAGCAGGGCAGGGATCAGCCCCTGTGCTGGGCACCAGTGAGGCCACAGATCCTGGGGGCAGTTTTGGGCCTTTCACTCCAAGGAGGACATTGAGAGGCTGGAGCAGGGCCAGAGAAGGGCACTAAAGGTGGGCAAGGGTCTGAAGAAGAGGGCTGGGGAGGGGCAGTTGAGTGAGCTGGGGGTGGTGAGACTGGAGAAGAGGAGACTGAGAGGAGACCTCCTTGGCCTCTGCAGCTCCCTGAGAGGAAGCTGCAGCCAGGTGGGGGTTGGGCTCTGTTGCCAAGGCACAATGAGAGGAAATAGCCTCAAGTTGTCCCAGGGGACATTTAGGTGGGACATGAGGAACAATTTGTTCCCAAAAACGTTTGTCCAGGCCTGTCCCAGGCTGCTCAGGGCAGTGGTGGAGTCCCAGTTCCTGGAGAAGTTTCCATGCCCTGGAGCTGTGGTGCTGAGGGCCATGGTTTGGTGCTGCCCTGGCACTGCTGGGTTCAGGGTTGGATTGGATGATCTGAAAAGTCTTTTCCAACCAAAGCATCTCTGTGCTTCTATCATTCTAGGACCTCACCAGCCACCCAAACCCAAGAAGCCTAATTAAAAGCACAAACTAAATTGGCATGGGACAATTGCTGCCTCCCAGCCCTGTCCCTCTGCATCCCAGGGTCAGCCACAAGCCTCACCAGGAGGTGAGACCTTCACTCACCTCATCCAGCTTGGTCTGGTAACATGGGAAGGAGAAGGTGAACCCAAGGGGCAGTTTCTTGTCTTTAATCTTCAGCTTATCCAAGAAGTTGGCCAAACACTCTGCAATGTGGTCAAAGAGCTGGGGGAAAAAAAGAGTAGGGTGAGGAACCAGCCAAGATGGTGCAGCAGGGAAACTCCTGCACCCTGCCTGCTTGAGGGGGCCCTCAAGGAGCCTGCCACCCACAGGCTGCTCCTCACCCACCACCACATTTGGTGCCCAGGCAAGGAAGTGAAAGACCTCCCCAGATCCTTGCTGGGGAAAGCAGGAACAGGAGGATGCTGCAACAGAAGTGTCCCAACAAGGATGGCTCCTCCCCATGGCAGGACCTGCTGCAGCCCAGGAGAGTGCAGCTGGCAGGGAGAGGGAAGGGTTGAGAACCCACCTGCACCCCACTGCCTCTCATGAGCTCCTCAGGGATGGCATAGATCTGGTTCTCCATCTCCACCTTCTGCAGGCCGTTGTCCGACACCTTCACCCTCAGCACGCGGAAGTTGGTGCCCCCGAGGTCCAGTGCCAGGAAGTCTCCATCCTCTGTGACAGCCCAGAGAGAACCATCAGCAGCTGGGACAGGACAAGGGCTGATGGATTTAAACTCACAGGGTGGAGAGAAGAAATCTTTGACACTGAGGAGTGGGGAGAGCCTGGCCCAGGCTGCCCAGAGGGGTGGCAGCTGCCCAATGCCTGGCACCATCACCCCAGGTCAGGTTGGTTGGGGCTGTGAGCAGCCTGCTCTGGTTAGGGATGTCCCTGCCCCCATGCCTGGCACCATCACCCCAGGTCAGGTTGGTTGGGGCTGTGAGCACACTGCTCTGGTTAGGGATGTCCCTGCCTCCATGCCTGGCACCATCACCCCAGGTCAGGTTGGTTGGGGCTGTGAGCAGCCTGCTCTGGTTAGGGATGTCCCTGCCCCCATGTCTGGCACCATCACCCCAGGTCAGGTTGGTTNAGTTGGAAGCAGTTTGGGCAGAGTTGGAAGCAGTTTGGGTTCAGTTGAAAGCAGTTTGGGCAGAGTTGGAAGCAGTTTGGGCTCAGGTGGAAGCAGTTTGGGCAGGGGTGGAAGCAGTTTGGTTTGGGCAGAGTTGGAAGCAGTTTGGTTTGGGCAGAGTTGGAAGCAGTTTGGTTTGGGCAGGGGTGGAAGCAGTTTGGTTTGGGCAGGGGTGGAAGCAGTTTCTCTGCCGGTGCCGGCCAAGAGCAGCCCCAGGTCCTGCCACCTCCCGGCCCCGTCTGGGTGCCTCTCCCGCAGGGTTTGGCACCCCGGGCACAGGGCAGCTCGCTGACCAGCCGGACCGGGGGGGGTGTGCAGGAAAAGTGCCAGCCTGGCTGTTTGAACCCCCAGCGGCGTGGGGCGAGGGCCGGGGGAAAGCCTCCATCAGCACTCTTTGATTTCTGAATGCGGCGAATGTGCTGCGCTGGCTCCCTGGGCAGATTAGGGTGCCCGGGGGCCGCATTGTGCCCGCCCAGGCTCGCACAAAGGGGCTGGGGCCGAAACAAACCCTGCGGGTCATTAGCATGCAAATGCCAACCGGGCAGCAGGCATCGCCACTGACTCCAGCTGAAAAGGCAGCCTGGCGGCCGAGCCTGCGGGGCGGGCATCTGGCCTGGCATCCTTCCTGGCGCTGACCCCTCCGAGCGCTCGGGGCGAGGGAACCGGGACCGGTGGCGGCCCCGGGGCCGGCAGCAGCTTTACAAAATCCCTCGGCAGCTGAAAAGGTCCTTTCAAAGCTGCTCTGCTGCCGCGGGGAAGGGAGGTGATGAGGGCGGGGGGAGGGAGGGAGAGGAGGGAGCGCAAAGCGGGGCAGTGGATCTCCCTGGGGGAGGGTTAGTGGATCATCCCAGGGGGGTCAGTGGATCTCCCGGGGCGGGGGAGGGCAATGGATCTCCCTGGGGGGTGTCAATGGATCATCCCGGGGGGGTGAGTGCATCACCCCGAGGGGTCAATATAGCACCCTAAGGGGTCACTGGGTCACCCCGGTGGGTAGTAGATCACCCCAGAGGGGTCAGTGGGTCGCCCCACCCCAGTAGGGAGGGGAAACAGTGGATCACTCCAGGGGAGTCAGCAGATCACCCCCTGGGGAGGCAGTGGATCACCTCAGAGAGTGGTCAGCACATCACCTTTTGGAGCATCAGGGGATCACCCCAAAGGGATCGGGCCAGGGGTGATCAGTGCATCACCCCAGGAGGGTCAGTGGATCACCTGAGGGGGTGTGTGGATCACCCCGGGGGGATCAGTGGATTACCACCAGGAACCAGTGGATTGCCTCAGGAAGGGTAAACAGATCACCTGGGATGGGGTCAGTGGATTGCCCCAGAGGGGTTCAGCAAATCACCCCAGAGGGACCAGCAGATCCCACCAGGGTGGTCAGTGGATCACCCCAGTGGGATCAATGACAGTCAATGGATTACTATGATTGGTCAGTGGATCACCCCAGTGGGATCAGTGGATCACCCCCATGGCGGTCAGTGGATCGCCATGGGTGGTCAGTGGATCACTCCTGAGATGCTCAGTGGATCACCCCAGAGGGGTCAGTGGATCACCCCCATGGCGGTCAGTGGATCACCATGGGTGGTCAGTGGATCACTCCTGAGATGCTCAGTGGATCACCCCAGGGATGCTCCAGGACAGGGCAGGTCTCAGCCCTGCTCTGGCTGCAGCCCCATGGGCTGAGGCCACCCCCAAGGTGCCAAGGCCAGTGGGCAGAGGAGCTGCTGGGGCACTCATGCCGGGATCCAGCAAGAGCTGGAGCTCAGCAAGGCCCTGCCCAGGCTCTGGCCAAGCCTCCTCTCATCTCTAGAGCAACTCCCCCCCAGGGGCACGGAGTGCTGCCAGCCTGCAGCACAGCAGAACCCCCCTCAAACCCCACCTGGACCCCCCTGGAGCGAGGCAGCATGGCCAAGACATGCCCAGTGCAGTGCCCACAGGGCTGGAGAATGGCACAGGAGTGCCCCAGCTCCTGCACTGGGGCAGTCAGACCCTGAGTGTTCATTTCTTCTCCTGCCCTCATGCCCACAGGGACCCCTTGCAGGGATGAGGTTGGAAGCAGCTCCTTCTGCAGGCTGTCTGCCAGCCACAGGGCATGGCTTGGGCACCTCTCCTCCCACAGGCGCTGCAAATGCAGCAGGAGAAGCCCTGGAGAAGCTCCTCCTTGTCCTGATGGCCTCAGTAAGCCTCCCATGGGGATCCAGCCTCAGCCAGGGATGGGCAGAGCTGCAGGCAATGCCTGTCTGGGCACAGCTGGCAGCATGTTCTGTGCCAAGCACAGGTCAAGCTGTCCTCCTGCCCCCCTTGCTGCTGGCACAGATGCTGTTCTACTGCTAACAGGGCATGAAAAACACCTCAGGGGGGTGATAAATGTACCAGGGCTCAGGATGCTGGAGCCAAGACAGTCCCAGGGTGCTCAGTTCCTCGGAGATAATAGTGGGCATCAGGAGGGGCACAGCCCCCAGGAAGGGCCAAGGAGCAGGGGGGCAGAGCTGCCCCTTCCTGTCCTGCCCAGACTTTCCACACCTGCTGGTTTGGCTGAACCTCTGCCAGGCATGGCCTGCAGAACTGTGCCCAACCAGCTGGCACCCTGCCAGGCTCTGCTGCCATCTGGCAAGGCCTGACCAGGCTGCAGAATGGGAGAAAGGAGCCTCAGGAGGGCCAAGCAGGGCAAGGGCAGGATCCTGCCCCTGGGCACCAACAACCTCCTGCAGCAGCACAGCTGAGGGGGGACCTGCTGGGGAGCAGCTCCAAGGAGCAGGAGCTGGCAGTGCTGGGGGGCAAGAAGGTGCCCAGGAGCCAGCAGTGTGCCCTGCTGGGCAAGGAGGCCCCAAGGGGGTCCTGGGGGGCACGGAGGAGAGTGTGGGCACAGGGCAAGGGAGGTTGTGGTGCCCTCTGCTCTGCCCTGGGCAGGCCACAGCTGCAGTCCTGGCTCCAGGTCTGGGCTCCCCAATTGCAGAGCCTGGGAAGTGCTGCAGAGAGTCCAGGGCAGGCTGGGAAGATGCTGAGGGGCCTGGAGCAGCTCTGGCAGGAGCAAAGGCTGAGAGCCCTGGGGCTGAGAGCCTGCAGGAGAGCAGCCCCAGAGGGCATCTGAGCAGTGCCCAGCAAGAGCTGAAGGAGCTGTGGGGGGCAAGAGCCTGGGGCCAGGCTCTGCTGAGTGGTGCCAAGGGGCACAAAGTGGAGCCCAGGAGGCTGCAGCTGAGCAGGAGGAGAAAGTTGTTAGGGGTGAGGGTGCCAAGGGCTGGAGCAGGCTGCCCAGAGAGCTTGTGGAGTCTGCTTGTGTGCAGAGCTGCCAACCCCCCCTGGGCACTGTGCTGCTGGGCAGGCTGCTGGGGGTGGAGGCTGGAGCAGGGTGGGCATGGACTGGCTGAGCTCCAGAGCTCCCTTCCAACCTCACCTGCTGTGTTTTGGGGTTTCTGTGATTCCCTGACCTGCTGTGGGCACAGTCTGTGATTCTCAGGACCTGCTGCCCACTCTCCCTGGCCATGAAGCAGTGGCAGGACTCAGCTTGACCACCAAAACCCCTCTAGAAGCTGCCCCTCAGCTGCTTGAGGGCTCTGAGGGCTTTGAGTTGTGATTTGCAGGAGGAAAAAGGTAGGGAAATGTCCCTGGGCAATGCCCAGGCTGCAGGTAGGCAGTGCCAGGATGGCCTCTGCTGGCAGATAGGCTCAGCTGGGTCCTCCCTGGGTACTGCCTCCCCAGGTGATAAAGGTATCAGCTGTGGTGCTGAGCCCACAAACCAAACAGTGAGGGCAAACAAGGAGCTCAGAGCCAAGGGGCTGCTTGCTCCCAGACAACCACCTCGGGGTGGCTGTTTGGTGCCCTCAGAAATGGCTGTGCCAGGTGAAAGTGTGAGGGGCAAGGAGGGCAGAGGGGCTTGGAGCTACAGCAGTGCCTGGGCACTGGAGCAGCTTGGGGAGGATCATGCCCCAGCTGTGCTGCCAGCCCAGAGCCAGCATCTCCTGGGCTGGTCCCCAGCAGTGTGGGCAGCAGGGGCAGGGAGGGGATTGTGCCCCTCTGCTGTGCCTGCTGAGAGCCTCCCTGCAGTGCTGGGGCAGCTCTGGAGCCCTCAGCACAGCACAGACAGGCACCTGCTGGAGCAGGGCCAGAGGAAGGCACAGCAGGGCTGGCAGGGCTGGCAGGGCTCTGCTGGGAGCCAGGCTGAGAGTTGGCATTGTTGAGCCTGCAGCAGAGAAGGCTCCAGGGAGAGCTTCTGGTGGCCTTGCAGTGCTGCAAGGGCTGAGCAGAGAGCTGGGGACAGACTTCTGAGCAGGGCCTGCTGGGGCAGGCCAAGGGGGGATGGTTTGGACTCCAAGAGGGAGACTCAGAGTGGAGAGAAGGGAGAAATGTTTGGCACTGAGGGTGGGCAGAGCCTGGCCCAGGCTGCCCAGAGAGGTGGGAGCTGCCCCATGGCTGGCACCACTGCAGGGCAGGTTGGTTGGGGCTGTGAGCAGCCTGCTCTGGCTGCTGGCTGCAGGGGGTTGGACTGGATGAGCTTGAAAGGTCCTTTCAGACCCAACCCTGCTGCGATGCTGCAATCTTGGAGGTGATCACCCAAACCCCAAAGCTTCCAACCTGCTGCAGNCCTTGTGCCACCTGAGCTGGCTGTGGCTGGGCACTGAGCCCTCCAAGGCTGCTGCAAAGATCTCTGCTCTGCATTTCCAGGGACGAGACCACCAAAGTCCCTGAACAAAACCTCCTCCCCTGGAGCCTTTCCAGCCCTGTCTGGCTGTGTCCCTGTGTGCCCTGAGCTAGCTTGGATGGTGCTGCTCTGGCAGGGGTTGGGCTGGAGGAGCTCTTTGGGTCCCTTCCAACCCCTGACATCTGTGAGCCTGCGAGATGTGATCTGTGAGGCTGTGAGCCTGTGATCTGTGAGCCTGTGAGCTGTGAGCCTGTGAGCTGTGAGCCTGTGAGCTGTGAGCTGTGAGCTGTGAGCTGTGAGCTGTGAGCTGTGAGCCTGTGATCTGTGAGCCTGTGATCTGTGAGTCTGTGATCTGCAAGTCTGTGAGGCTGTGATCCTGTGAGGCTGTGATCCGTGAGTCTGTGAGCTGTGAGCCTGTGATCTGTGAGCCTGTGATCTGTGAGCTGTGAGCCTGTGATCTGTGATCTGTGAGCCTGTGATCTGTGAGTCTGATCTGCGAGCTGTGAGCTGTGATCCTGTGAGCCTGTGATCTGTGAGCCTGTAATCTGTAAGTCTGATCTGTGAGCTGTGAGCCTGTAAGCCTGTGATCTGTGATCCTGTGATCCTGTGATCTGTGATCTGTGAGCCTGTGATCTGTGATCCTGTGATCTGTGATCTGTGAGCCTGTGATCTGTGATCCTGTGAGCTGTTCTATGTGATCCTGTGATCCTGTGATCTGTGATCTGTGATCCTGTGATCTGTGATCCTGTGAGCCTGTGATCTGTGATCTGTGATCCTGTGATCTGTGAGCTGTGATCCTGTAAGCTGTGATATGTGATCCTGTGAGCCTGTGATCTGTGAACCTGTGATCCTGTAAGCTGTGATCCTGTGATCTGTGATCTGTGATCCTGTGAGCCTGTGATCCTGTGAGCCTGTGATCTGTGAGCTGTGATATGTGATCCTGTGATCTGTGACCCTGTGAACCTATGAACCTGTGAGCTGTGATCCTGTGAGTTGAGATCTGTGAGCTGTGATCCTGTG
>WBNM01001613.1:2919-21167 GCA_013399055.1 Ramphastos sulfuratus
CAGGTCCCTCTGGATGGATCCCTGCCCTCTAGCAAGTCGACTGTGCCACACAGCTTGGTGCCATCTGCAAACTTGCTGAGGGTGCACTCAATTCCTCTGTCCATGTCACTGAGAAAGATGTTAAACAGCACTGGTGCCAGCACTGACCCCTGAGGGAGCCACTTGGCACTGGTCTCCAGGTGGACACTGTGCTGTTGATCACCACTCTCTGTGTGCGACCATCCAGCCAATTCCTTATCCAGCAGTGCTCCACCCATCAAGTCCATGTTTTTCCAGCTTCTTTCCATCTTTTTTTTCTTTCCATCTTTTTTTTTCTTTCCATCTTTTGATGCTTCTTTCCATCTCCTAGTTTGGAGCACAGGCACTGTGCACACAAAACACTTTTAATATTGGCCCACATATTAACCCAAGGCTTGAAATTGAGTCTTTCTAATGTAGAAATTGGGGCACAGGTACTTAAATAAAAATGCATCAATTTGCCCACAGTTCTTACTTGTGGAAATGTGGGATGTGGTTGGTTTGGGTCATTTCTTAAAAACAAGCAAACTGAAAAAGGAGTCTTTACTAATCCCAGAAAGCAGCTTTGGAGCAAGGTCAGGGGAGGCAGTCTCCTCTCCCTGGTAACAAGTGATGGGATGAGCAGAAGTGGCCTCAAGTTGCACCAGAAGGGGTTTAGAGTTGGATATTAGAAGAATCTTCTTCCCTGAAAGGTTTCTCAAAGACTGGAACAGGCTCGTCAGGGAGATGGTTGTATCCTCATCCCTGGAGGTGTGTCAAAGAGACAGAAATGTGGTACTGAGGGACATGGTTTAGCACCAGCCTTGGCAGAGTGGGAGAATGGTTGGACTCAATGCTCATAAAAGCCTTTTCCAACCAAAATGATTCTGTGAACAAATCTATGATAAAAAGAAACACATCGTGGGGAGAGGCTTGAGAATGCCTAATCCTTATACGCTGACCTTATTGTAGCCTTTCAGTATTTTTAGGGGGGCCTACAAGAAAGCTGGAGAGGGACTTTTTAGGCTGTCAGGTAGTGATAGGACAAGGGGGGAATGGAACAAAGCTGGAAATGGGTAGATTCAGACTGGATGTTAAGAGGAAGTTCTTCACCATGAAGGTGCTGAGATTCTGGAACAGGTTGCCCAGGGAGGTGGTGGAAGCCTCATTCCTGGAGGTATTTAAGGCCAGGCTGGATGATCTAGTGTGAGATGTCCCTGCCCATGGCAGGAGGGGATTGAAACTGGATGATCCTTGTGGTCCCTCCCAACCCTGACTGATTCTACGATTCTGTGGTTCTGTGTTTCTAATCAGTGTTTTTAACTAACATAGGTCAAAGATGGAGATGAAAATTAGCAATGTTTTCAGTTGATTTTGAAAATAAAAAGTTGGATTTTTCTGAAGGCTCAAATCTTCTATATTTTAACTCTTCGACAGCGCCATGAAAGGTGAAGATGTACTCTTTTCTGACAATGATTCAGTCCCATTTAAAGCAGTAACTGAGATACTTTACTAGTGATTCCTCAGAAATGGCAGGTTCCCAAGTCAAATAATTCCTTAGAGGATTGTGTCTAATCCTGCAGGCCATTCTAATATCAACTTCACTGATTTTTTATCAGAACTTCAAGGAAAAAAAAAGTCGTTTTGAAAACTTCTCATGAGAAGTGTGGTGGTGATGGTAATCCTCTTCTTGAGCTTTTAGAATCATAGAGTTCTTTTGGCTGGAGAAGCTCTTTAAGATCATCCAGTCCAACCATTCTCTAGCTCTACCAAGTCTGGTGCTAAACCATGTCCCTCAGCACCACATCTCCACCTCTTTTAAACACCTCCAGGAATGGAGATTCAACCACCTCTCTGGGGAGCCTTGATGAGTTGGCTTTAACCTGAAATGCATTATCCATCAGTTTTAGATTTTTTTCCCCATGAGACAGGTTTATAAAAGGGACTCTGAAACATTCCTTTTAGAGAAATTGGAAGTGTAGATTGCTGACCTGATTTCCTGGTCTTTTGGTTTTACATTTTATATGATAATATAGAATCATAGAATGGTAAAGTTAGAAGGGACCTCAAGGATCATCTAGTTCCAACCCCCTGCCATAGGCAGGGACACCTCCCACTAGTACAGGTCACTCAAGGCCTCCTCCAACCTGGCCTTCAACACCTCCAGGGAGAGAGCAGCCACAACCTCCCTGAGCAACCTGTGCCAGTGCCTCACCACCCTCACTGNGGTCCCTCTGGATGGATCCCTGCCCTCTAGCAAGTCGACTGTGCCACACAGCTTGGTGCCATCTGCAAACTTGCTGAGGCTGCACTGATTCCTCTGTCCATGGCTCTGACAAAGATGTTAAACAGCACTGGGCCCAGCACTGACCCCTGAGGGAGCCACTTGGCACTGATCTCCAGACAGAGCAGTATATATGACAGTATATATATGACATTATACACATCTTAAGAAAGAAATTTTTTGCAGGAAGGAAATTTTCACCTCTTTCATTGCAAAATATTGGAGTGTTTCAAACTATTCACCCATTGTATTTATTGGTTTTTTTCCACAGGGTCATGGCTGTGTTGGGTTGATGGTTGGAGTTGATGATCTTAGAGACCTTTTCGAACCTTAATGATTCTATGATTCTGTTTCAGCAAATATTGCATGAACTTGTGAAGAATTTTGATTGGCTGTCTGACTATTCTCTCAAAGATTTTTCTAGGCACCTCTCCTTAATTTTCTAGCCCTTTATTCCTCTTTACCAAATCATCCTGCATTAAGTTTTGCTTCCACGGCATTTTTCTCACTGGCCTGTCAGCAGTAGAGGTATTCTTGTTCCTTCTTGTGCCCCGGTGCTGTGTTTTGTCAGGTTATTGGATCAGGTACTGTGTGAATTGTTTTATGAAATCCGCCCTTGTGTTTCCCATGGCCAGCAATTGGAGCCCCATCTGGCTTCGTGTGAAATTCAGGCTCTGCTCTTGAGTGCTTTGCTAAACCCATCTCCTCCTTTCCCTCATCAGCATGCAGCTCCTATGTCTTTGGCTTTCAAAGTCTGCATACTCAAGCCAGGGAGTGTCGGTGGCAGATCTGTAGGCAGAAGTGTCAATGTAGGTTACCTTTAGCGTTAGCTAGATGGTGCTAAAGAATTTGTGCTTGTCGTCTCAAAGAGCTTTGGAGTGCAGTCCTCCTTGCCATTCCTGGGCTTGGAATTGAAAAGCAGCGCTTTCGCTTTGTCCTAAGAGCAAGCTGAGCTGCAGCCAAATGCATACAAGGGGTTAAAAACCAGCAAAAGACCTGCCCCGAGCACTCGATGAGTTAGGCCTATTGGTTTCAGTGACTTCAGCGGGCTGCAGATCAGCCTCGGGAGCCTTGCGCATACTTGGACATAAAAGAGGTTTTTTTGCCAGCGGAGGACTCCCTCTGCCCTGCCTGTTTCCGATCCGCTGGAGCAGCGATGGGCTTCCAGCAACCGGCGGCTGCTTTGCTTTCTGCTCTTGCAGTGCCTGTCTTGGGAGAGTGACAATCTCCTCTCTCTTTTTGGAGATGTGTTCTACAGCAACCTGGAAGGTTTTCAGAGGTGAATAATTTAGGAAACAAACCAACTCAAATGCCACCCCTCCAACTAGAGGTAAATGCTCACTGGTAGCCCAGATTGCCTTGTTTTCTGAGTGCTGCTGGTTTAGATTAACAGAGTCCTGGCTCTGATAAATACTAACAAAGTGTAACGAATGATCAAAGCTGCATTTACAACCCAATGAGCTTGAAATGATTGATCTGGATGACATAATAATGATAACCAGTGAGACGAGGCATGCAGGATTCGACCCCTCCAGGTACTGGAAGAGAGGAACAGGTATTAAGAATGACTCCACTTCTTAGGTCATCAGGTTATTCCCATTTTGATATTAGCAGAGGATAAATGCAAGACCCTTGCTTTCCCTCAGAAGAGCCCTGCAGCTGCTTTGGACTGTTCCTACCCCTTTGATAGTAATTCATTGCTTTGTACAAATTACAGAGTTTGGCTGATGACCCAGTACATAAGTCTGAGTCAATTCATGACCATTCCCTATGCTGTTGGGGATCTAAGGCTCTTGCCTATAGTTCAAAGCAGGGTGGAAGCTCACATGTTGTTCTCTGCAAAGCTTCTGCGAGGCTATACTCACACATGTGAAAGGATCTGGGGGTGTCTAGGCCATGGACTTTGCCATCTGAAAGTTTCCTGCCATCTTGCAGAAGCCTGGCAGAACAGCTTGCACATACCATAACTGCAATCCTCTTTAGAGCTTGAGCTGCCTCTGATCCCCTGATAAGCTCTCCAACAGCAGCCCATCTCCTCATAGCCTTCCACAATCATGCTTCCGGCCAGACATCCTTTCTTCCTACCAAACAGAAGTGCCTATCTACTGGCCTTAGACCTGGCAAATGAGAAAGGAGGAGCCTTCATTTATAATTGAATGAGCCTTCAAAAGATCTTAAAAGTCTTTTCCAACCTAAACGATTCTATGACTCCTTGATGGGATCTCTCCTCTCTTTTTCTTCTTTTCAGCTTCCACCACAGAAGGCATCTGGATGTATGGGATGCTTGCATTCCTCAGCACACCTTAAAAACAACTCACCTTTCTATAAAGGCAACAGTAGCTGCTCTTTATTTCTTTCAGGCTGCTTTTTTCCAGGTAGCAACAAAAGACCTTGTACCCCCAGTGCCACCACTTTGGTGCTGTGGAACATAATCTGTTTGTGCACTTAAGAGATGCCCTCACGGCACTGTGAACATCTTTGCTCTACAGGTCTGGTGACTTGCTCTGGGTTTACAGTAGCTGAAGATCACTTTAGAGACAATTCCTCTCTGGCTGCTGCTGCACCATTAACAGCCACCATCTTTCTCCCAGGGAAAAAAAGTATGAAAAAGCATGGCAATTGGAACATGGGCCAAGGAGCATTTTAAAATACTGGGCTGAATCCTCAGCAGGATGTAAGCAAGTGATGACACCTTTGAAGTCAAAAGAGCTTTTCTCATCTAGCATCTGAGACTTTTTCAGTGTGGCATTCAGAGGATGTTTGCAATATCTACATTTAGAGGATAATTTCTCTAGATTTCCCATAAAGTTGACAAGGAGACAGTCAGTCTCTCTGGAAGGCAACTGCAGCATTTAAATAAAAAATCTGAATTGCCTCGTGGAAGAGGTTGTCTCCCTTTTTTTAAAATTTTCTCTCCATCTCTACCCCTACCTCTTTTTCCCTTTACCCCTCTGTGGACCATAAAGACTGCTGCAGGTTAAAGCACCTGAAGCAAAGTGCTTAAAATTTGGCCAGCTCTCATGTCATCGCTTTCAGCACCGACTCCACAGTTAGCTCATCCAGCTATTCTTTGAGGAGTTCCTCAAAGCAGCTCCATCTGTTTGTCCAAGCTTAAAAAAGCCATTTAGTAATGTCAAGTAGGACTGACAAGTCTGTGGGCCCTTTTCTGAAGATTTCTAAGCTACTCCAAAGTCCTTTTACCCGAATGGTGTTGCTGTATATATCACAGCTGACCTCGGACTTAGCTCTCTGAGCAGTGAGTTCAATTAGCTTTAATACTTTCAACATTTAAATAGTTAAGAGTAAGCAAAGTCCTTTAGAAGCAGAGGGGGATGACTACATGTGCGTCTGCTGAAGTTGTCAGGCAACCGTGGAAAAAAAAAAAAAAACAACCAACAAAAAACTCTTAATTGCTTCCAGACAATGCCTTTTGGATGGGGCTGCGCAAAAGCAAGGGGAGCTCACTCTGACAGAGGGACTGCTCCAGCCGGAGAGGAAGCTGCTCCAGCCCTGCCATCTCTCCTCCTTCCTTGTTGCCCGTGGAAAAAAAAAAAGGCTGCTTTGCCCCCACGCAGCCTATTCTGTAGCTCTCCAAGTCGCTCCTCGCTAACAGGAAGCTGGTGGAAGGCTGAACGCCCGGGGCGGTGAGCCAGCAGATCTAAGCTGACTTTCCTAGCAATCGGGGGCTCATCCTGTGGCCTCTCTGACTTTCCATTTTCCCCACTAGTAACATTTGAGATAAATATGGGCTGTCGAGAGCCTTAGTTTGTTAACTCACTTCTCCAGACCCTACAGCAGCAGACAGTGTCATCCCAGCTACAGACAGATAAATTCCCACAACTTTTGATACGTCCTTAGCTAGAGGTATAACTGTAACACAAACCTTCCTGCTTCGCCGCCTCTCGCGTTGTTTTCTGGAGTTTGCTCATCTTGGTGCTGGCTGAAAATGGGGCTCTTTTTTTTTTTTTTTCTTTTAATTTGCTGCAGTTGGAAAACAACAGCAGAAAGAGCTGGGAGAGATGGCACCAGAGAGCACTGAGCAAACTTTACTGGCTGCAAACAGCCTGAACAGCCAGTGCCAGAACTAAGGGTGGGGTAATAAGGTCATATCATATATATTCTGTGATGACAAGTAAGAGAGCTTCTACTTGAACTACCAGGGCTTGGCTCAAACAAGTCCTGCCACTGGGCCAGCAGCCTCAAAGGTGACTTTTCAGGAAAGCCTACTTCTGGTGAAGCATAGGGAAAAACAAAGAAAAAAGAAAAAAAAAAAGTAGAAAGACATTCAAAATATTTAGCTCTAATTAGATTCTACAGAACTAACTGACTGTGCCCCAAAGCCTCCACCACCTGCAGCTGTATTATGGGGACAGAATCAAGCCCAGCATTTCACTCTGCTTTGGCTCAGCCTTTTCTGATGTTTAAGTCCTAGGCATTAGAAGTGCAGCTTAAAATGAAAGCTTGGTCTTAGTTTTCAGTGACATGAGGTGATACTTATTGAGGTTATTTCTCTCTGGGAAAATCTGTATTGTCCCTTGTCAGTACACAATGAAGATACTTATCTTGGTACTCATCTGGCTGATTGATTGTGTCCAGTCAATACTGTCAGGTGCTGATGTCTTTTTCTGTCTTTTTTTTTTTTTCTTTCCCTTTTTCAAATCTGACTGTGGAGTTGAAACCACTTAAATATTTTATTAGAGAAAATGTAAGCTCAGCATGTAAATTTAGCAATTGAACTATATTTATATCCATGCACATACTCATGCTTTTACAGATCCAGAGTTTTTATTTTCTCTAAGCTAATTTAATACTGAATTGTTCATAAAATCACAGAATTGTTTCAGCTGGAAAAGGCATCTAAGATCGTTAAGTCCAACCCTCAGCCTAGCACCACCACGGCCATTAAACCATGTCCCAGAGTGCCACATCCACAAGTTCCTTGAACACCTCCAGGGACAGTGACTCCCCCCACCTGCCTGAGCAGCCTGTTCTAATCCCTGACCACTCTTGCAGCAAAGGAATTTCTCCTACTGTCCAACCTAAACCTGCCCTGGCACAATTTCAGGCCATTTCCTCTTGTGCTATCACCTGATACTAGAGAGAAGAGACTGATTCCCCCACCTCACTCCAACCTCCTTCTCAGGGAGTTGTAGAGAGCGATGTGGTCTCTCAGCCTCCTTTTCTGGAGACTAAAAAAAATCACAGTTCCCTCAGCTGCTCTTCATAAGACCTTTTAGTGGAATTGTTAAAGGTGTATATGACAGGACTAGACCAAGTCTCCAGTAAAAGCAGTATTGTGGGTTCTTGCAGTTGGAAAGAGCAGAGAATGGAATAAAAGGAGCCCAAAGAAATGGATGACCCTAACGGGGATGAGATCCACAGGAACATCTTGAGTGAGTTCATTGTTACATGTTGACATCCAGAAGAAAAATGGTCTCAGAAAGCTTCCTTTCATCATCTGTACAACAGTCTTGGGCAAAGGCCCCTGAAAGTGAAGTTGGTTGAGTTAACTAGAAGCTTTATTTTTCTGGATGGACTTAAGAATTTAGGTCACTGTCAACAACCACTGCAGGGAAGACAGTGGAAGTTGAAGATATTTGTAAAGTGCCACACTTCATCTAGAGCCTTCCCCACTCACAGCTGAACTGGTGTAATTGAGTTTATGAGGACCCATCATCTGTTTCAGTCTAAAGTCAGCTGGGTTAATTTAAGGCAGGGCTGACTAGTTGGCAGGAGAGAGCACTTTAAACCTACCCCAGCCATTACTGCTGCAGTCTGGCCTTCTGCCAGCACACAGTCTACAAGGAGTTGGAGTATATTTAGCTGC
Organism: Ramphastos sulfuratus; assembly: GCA_013399055.1. Taxonomy (NCBI): domain Eukaryota; kingdom Metazoa; phylum Chordata; class Aves; order Piciformes; family Ramphastidae; genus Ramphastos; species Ramphastos sulfuratus. Next base: position 11,028 of record WBNM01001613.1, read on the forward strand.
AGCTTATTCTCTGCCCCCACAACTTACATGCTGACCCATGCCAGCTGTGACTCAAGTCTTCCCTACCCTCCCCCTCCCCCCTCCCCTTTTTTTTTGACATCTTCCAACCTTTCCTGCTCTTTCAGATTCACGCTGCTTGCTAGCGTGGTATTTATCTCCAACCATGAAAATCTGTGCAGCAGGCTTGCTTAGAAACCTTGGCAAGTCATTGAATTCCTCCTACTTTGTTTGCAGATCTGCAAAATAAAGTATAACTCCAAACGTCCCTCTCGGGTGCTGCAGGGAGCGATGCCGGACTGGCTGTGCACCACCCTGCTGCACCTTCTCTGTAGGCAATGGCAGTGTTGCAGTTAGCAGAGTCCTACTGTAATGTCATTATACTTGGTGTTAAGGTGCCTCTAATTGTTTTGAAGGGTGTTTAAGAGTAGTCACAGTATCAGCAAGGTTGGAAGAGACCTCAAAGATCATCAAGTCCAACCCATTACCACAGACCTCAAGACTAGACCATGGCACCAAGTGCCACGTCCAAACCTGCCTTGNTAGTCCTCCCTACCCATATGTGCATGGTACTCTCACTTGACTTGCACTTTAAAATGCCTTTTTTTTTTTTTTTAAACAGTAATAGCTTTCAAATTAGTTCACCTAGGGCAGACCTGGGAAGAACTGAACATACTAGGTATAGCCTGTAACAGACACTTACATAGAGTTGTTTTGGCTGGAAAAGTCCTTTAAGATCACCAAGCCCAACCATTCTCTAACTCTACCAAGCCTGGTGCTAAACTGTGGCCCTCAACACCCTTTCTCTGCATCTTTGACACACCTCCAGGGGTGGGGAGATTCAACCACCTCCTTATTTCAGGCTTTGAGAACTCTTTCAGTGAAGAAGTTTCTTCTAATCTTCAACCTAAACCTTGCCTGGAGCAGCCTGAGGCTGTTTCCTCTTGTCCTATCACTTGTTACTAGACCAACCCACATCTTGCTCAAACCTCCTTTCAGGGAGTTGCAGAGAGCAGTGAGGTCTCCCCTCAGCCTCCTCTTGTCCAGACCAAACAACCTCAGTGTTGCTCAGTTGCTCCTCACCAGTCCTGTTCTCCATGTCCTTCAACAGCTTCATTGCCCTTCTCTGGACCTGCTGCAGCACATCAGCATCCCTTTTGCAGTCTTTCTTGTAGTGAGGGCCCCAAAACAGAATCCAGGACTCGAGATGTGGCCTCACCAGTACTGAGGATAGGGGACAAATCACTTCCCTGGTCGTGCTGGTCACACTGTTGCTGATAGAGCCCAAGGTGCTCCTAGTTTGTTATGACCCAAGTGCAGGACCCAGCACTTGGCTTTGTTGTATCTTGTGCAGCTGGCCCAAATCCATCAATCCATCCTGTCCAGATCCCTCTGCAGAGCTTTCCCACCTGCCAGTGGATCAGCAGTCCCTCCCAGCTTGATGTCATCTGCAGACTTACCGATGGTGCACCCTTTGTCCAGATCATTGATAGAGTCACTACAGAGAAGTGGCCCCAGCACTGAGCCCTGGGGAACACCACTAGTGATTGGCCACTAGCTGGAATTAACTGCTTTCACCACCAGTCTTTGGAGTCAACCATCCAAACCATGTATCTGAGTATATATATATATATATATAGATGCATTAGTGAGACCCATATATACATGTATATATTTATATATGAGCCATGAGGAAGAGAAGGTATAAAATGATTTGGATTGGAAGGAACCTTCAAAGGTCATAGAATCATAGAATGGTAAGGTTGGAAGGAGACCTCAAGGATCATCTAGTTCCAACCCCCTGCCATAGGCAGGGACACCTCCCACTAGCACAGGTCACTCAAGGCCTCCTCCAACCTGGCCTTGAACATCTCCAGGGAGGGAGCAGCCACANCACCTCTTGTCCTATCACTACAGACCTTAGTAAACAGTCTCTCTCCAAGTCCAGGACCATGTATTATTCCTGGGAAGGAACAATAAACTGCACCAGTACAGACTGGGAAGTGATCTGTGCAGCCCTGTGGAGAAGGACTTAGGAGTGCTGGTGGCCAACAAACTATCCATGGGACAGCAATGTGTCCTGGTGGCCAAGAAGGCCAATGGGGTTCGGGTGGACGTTAAGAAGAGTGTGGCCAGCAGATCAAGGGAGGTTCTCCTCCCCCTCTACTCTGCCCTGCTGAGACTTCACCTGGAATATTGTGTTCAGTTTTGGGGCTCCCAGTTCAGGAGGGACAGGGATCTGCTGGAGAGAGTCCAAGGGAGGGCTATGAGGATGATGAAGGAGCTGGAGTACTGCCCTGTGAGGAGAGGCTGAGGGACCTGGGGGTGTTTGGTCTGGTGAAGAGAAGACTTGGAGAGGATCTAATCAATGTTTATAAATATCTGAGGGGGTCAAGAGGGAGGGGACAGACTCTGCTCGGTTGTGTCCTGTGACAGGACAAGGGGTAATGGATGTAAACTGCAGCACAGAAGTTCCACTTCAACACGGCGAAGAACTTTACTGTAAGGGTCTCAGAGTACTGGGCACAGGCTGCCCAGAGAGGTTGTGGAGTCTCCTTCTCTGGAGCCTTTCCAGTCCTGTCTGAATATGTTCCTGTGCAACCTGAGCTAGATTCTATGGTCCTGCTCTGGCAGGGGGATTGGACTAGATGATCTGTGGAGGTCCCTTCCAACCCCTAACATCCTGTGATCCTGTGTTTATTACTCCAAGAAGGGATACTGCCCTGCTGGCACTTAGAAAAATATTTAGCTTTTACTATGTTGAGGGAAGATTGCTTCAGATTGTAGCTTCCTCCACCAAGCATCCACCGTTCTTTAATGTTGGAAGCTTCTTTCTCATCTGTTCCAACTTTGACTTCAATTTTTCATGGACAAGAAAAAAAAAGAGTTAGGCAGGTTTATAGGATTTCCAGTTACGAATGATACAAGTTTTAGCACACCTCACAGGGAAGGGAATATGATGTACTTTATTATCTGATAAAAGTAAACCTGAGGGAGCCATTCCTAAAAGTGCCACTTGGGGTCAAGGATGAGATCACATCTGAGAAGACAGCAATGGCATCAAATACTTTTTTTGTGAAACAATGACACAAAGGACTTTTGAAAGCTGGCCTGAATTCAGGGGTCCTGACTGGTTTTCAGTGATGTCAGCCATGTGCCTGTAACGTAAATGTCTCATTCTTCTTCCTTTTCAGGAATAACTTCCCCCTAATAATAGCAACAGGGGAATTGAGGTGACTTGGGGGGCACTGTGAGGTAACTGTAATGTGCTTCAGATGATCAATGGGACTAAGGAGCAAGGACTGGGAGTCTTTGTAAGGTAGATTTTGCATGTTGGACACCTTTCTCACCCCATCACCACAGCACACAAACCTTTTGGGTTGAAATTCTTACCTATCTTTCCTGGGGCTACCAGAAGATTCTTGCTGTGCTCTGGTAAGAGCTCGCCCGGAGTACTGTGTTGAGCTCTGGACCCTGTAACACAGGAAGGACGTGGACCTGATGGAGCAGGTCTAGAGGAGGGCCACAAAAATAGTCAGGGGACTGGAGCAGCTCTGATACAGGTTGAGGGAGCTGGGGTTGTTCAGCCTGGAGAAGAGAAGGCTCTGGGGAGACCTAATAGCAGCTTTCCAGTGCCTGCAGGGAGCTACAAGAAGGCTGCAGAGGGACTGGCACAGGTTGCCAGGGAGGTTGTGGCTGCTCCCTCCTTGGAGGTGTTCAATGCCAGGTTGGAGGAGGCCGTGAGTGACCTGTACTAGTGGGAGGTGTCCCTGCCTAGGGCAGGGGGTTGGAACTGGATGATCCTTGAAGTCCCTTACAACCTTCCCATTCTATGATTCTATGATGACTGTTTGCAAAGGCCTGCAGTGACAGGATGAGAGGCAGTGGTTTGAAATGAGGTAACAGCAGGTTTAGATTGGATGTTAGGAACAAGTTCTGCACCATGAGGGTGCTGGAGCACTGCCAACAGGTTGCCCAGGGAGGTAGTTTGAGGGATCCTAGGTCCCCCTTAAACAACACCATCCCAAGATATTGTAATGTTGTTATTCTATTCCTTTTCTGGTATCACAGCTTACAAGATAGTGCCTGACTTGATCTCTCCCTCTTCTCTTCCCTGCCGTTCTTGCTCTTACCTCATGGTTCGTGGGGGAATTGGCAGGCAGGGAGCTGAGCCACTGAGGCCTTGTGGGCCCAGCTTGGGGGGAGGGAAGGCAGTTTTGGCCTAGCTTCACGCCAGACGAGGATGGAAGGGGTGGAGGATTCTAGAAGGCCAGTTTGGGCCTAGTGGATTTTATGCTAATTCTACCTGATTGCCTTATCTATATATGCTTTTGCAAACAGAATTTCTCTCTGAACTTCCAATCAGTGCACAGTGTCCTCATCCTCACTCCTGAAAAGGGGTAAGAGTTGATTCTGTTCTCCAGAACCGAATAAGCTCCTGGCCCAAACTGGCACACCCCAGGAAGGTGGTTGAGGCCCCATCCCTGGAAATATGTGTACAGTTCTGGAGCCCCCAGCACANGCAGTCTCCTGTATTGCTAGTTAGTGAGGAAACAGGACTTCAGCAGCCCAGAAAGTAGCTGCCTTGTTGTTAGATCACTACTATATCTGTCTGGGTAACTCCAGCTGCCATCTGCAGCTTGTTGTCTCGACTTTGCTGGTTCTGTGTGTCCTCTGAAACACAAGTCTGTGGTAAATGGCTGTGGTCCACCATGATGACACCCAGAACAACCAGTTGAGAGAACAGATTTTGCTTGTAAAGGTCGATCTCACTATCACAGCCCAGTGTGGAGGACAGAGAGGAGAGGTGATGCTAGGTTTCCTCTCAGGTGACACATAGCAGAGTTTTGAGAATATTCTACCTAAGCTTGCCACTGATGTTTTTGTGCTTCAGGAGAATTGTGGAATCATTAAGGTTGGAAAAGACCACTAAGATCACCAAGTCCAACTGTCAAGCCAACGCCCCCATGTCCTGGAGTGCCACATCTACACATTTTTGGAACATGTTTTGTGGAGTCATGTATGGCAGCTCCCATTTGTAGCAAAAGTCCATCCTTTTAATCAACACTCTTCATGAAATGAAAGTTTTTGAGGTTTGGTTCACTACCTGAGAAAAAATTGAAATTAACAAGACAAATTAAATAAGAGAGGAAAACTAAGGGGTGTTTAGTAGCATGCACAGAGAGCAGTGTCTAGAGAGCAGGAGGTGTGGATTTTCATGTAACCTGCATGTATCATAACCCAAACACTTCTGGAAACACAAGTATATCAAATAAATTCTCCTATACTATCTACAAAGATAGAGGAAGAGCACCTCTTGGAGCAGAAAGAGAAGAATATGAATATGTTAGGAAAACTGGGGGGGGAGAGAAAATCAATGTCTTGATTCCAAGTCTTTATTTTACTGTAAGTAATCCACACCTGTGGTTCTTCTCTTGCTCCACATTTGGTGTTCTGCATATGAAATTACAGTTCCTTATGTCAGCTTGGGCCCTAATCTGGCCATGGTAACTGCAAAAAGCTCTGGCTGGTGGGGGACAGTTGCTCCAGGCAGACCCACTCAAACGCTTGTTAGAGCCCACCTGAAGCTCGTTGCAATTGCAGAGCTATTAAGTCCCACCCAAGTGTCCATACCACCTGGCAGAGATCCCAAAACACAATTGAAGCACCCCACCCAACTGCTGCTCCACCAATCCGAGTAACCTCCTAGTTAATAATGCTCACCTGGTAGAGCCAGTGAAGACAGACAATCTACAAAGCACTGTTCCAGAGGGCTTGCTGAGGGTTGTCCTGTTCCTGATGATCCTGTCCTTTTTCTTCTGTTTGGGATGGAAGCTGTGCCTGACTGGTCACTGCCTCTTATTGCTGGTAATGCCTTTCACTGACCCTGGGTTCAAATATGTTTGCTGAGCTAAGATCTGTATAAACCAAACTCTAAGAATTCTACCATTTGTTCTAATTTAGTGAGGGGTGAGAATTAACAGATGGTGTCATTATCAAAAGCTGTTCAAGTGTTGAAACAACATAAATCCCACAAATACAGAAAAACAAATACAAGCTGCAGTATTTTTTTTTTTCCAATATCTGTGGAATAATAATCACCCTTTGCATTTATGCTGTGCTTTTTTTAATCCACAGCTTTTGAAGTGCTTCCAGATTAGAATTAAAACAGCCCAGCTCTATGAGAGAGGCAAGCATAACATTACTTGCTCGACTGAAGTTCAAGGAGTGGTTCAGAGTGTTAAAGGCTTACACTGGAGATCTGCACAAGGACTCTGGCTTCTTCTCCTGGCTCTGCTACTGCTTTGGCTGAATGGGCTTGGGTAAGTGGTTTTATTTCTCTATGCTCGAATATCTCAGTTTCTAAATGAAGAGTGAGGAGGTTTTGCCTCCTTTGTGAAGTGCTTTGGTTTTGGCAGAAGAAAAGTGCTCTGTTGTAAGGTGTGGAGGATGTTACTACCATCAATGTTGCTCCTAAAAAGCAGATGCTGAGTGTGCTAAACATGAGATAGCTGGTCTGGGTTGTGAATATCAGTGTTCTGACTGAAGTCCTTCTAAAAGCTTGGTGTTTAAGTGTCTCAGGGTAAACAATATAAAACAAAGGGAGGTTTTTTTCCCCCCTCTCTGGGTTGGTATTCTTACTAATGATTTAAAGTTCTCAGGGGCTTTGCATTCCAGCTTCCTGCATGCTATGCGTTTGTAGCATGCCAGTGTGTTTCCTTTCTCTTGTCGGTGCTCCTGCAGGTCTAAATGAGTGGTCCTGCAGTTAAATTTAGCAAGTAACTGTGGTGAGGAAGTGAAATGAGAAAAATATTTGAGCTCTCCTTCTAGCATGCTCTGGTTTAGGGCTTTGTGATGAGGCTTTGTTTCAGGATTAAAAGAAACAGATACAGTCAAAATCATCTGTGTTGGTCAAAATGTGTTTTAAGACTCGGTGTTGTAATATTAATGGATCTTATGAAAAAAGTCAGTTGATGATCAGTGCATTTCAGAGCTGCATGTTTGAGAAGATAGTATTTATGATGCTAATAATATTTATGTTTTGGTTGGCTCAAAGAATCCCTTACTCCTTTGTGACAAGTGGTTTGAAGATCTGCTTTTTCACAATGATTACGAGTAAAGAGGGAGGAAGGCAAAAATAAAAACAAAAATAAAACCCCTCATAACATTTTGAGAGGGGAAGCTCTCAGGTCAATCATGGTTAATTCTATATACCCCCTGCCCCCCCCAAAAAAAAAAAAAAAACAAAAAAAACCAACTTGAGTTTGTGTATTTAATATTTCTTTACTTAAAAGTTGCCTTGTGAAAATACAGTACAGGAAGGGGCTGGGCACCATTGGCTGGATTTATATTAGTGTAATGATCAGAGATTTGTTCTCTGCTCCTTTGGGCAGATGTTGTAGTCCAGCTTCTACTCATGTACTCTAAAACCTTTCATTCCTAAAAAGTTAGGAATGCTTCAATGGCTTCTGAGGAACAAGTCCTGAACCCTGCTTGGCTGTTCGTTAGGAGGGAGCGAATCCATCCAGGTCAAAACTGTGCTGAAAAATGTCTCTCTATCAACACAAAGATGACAGTGCTGGAGCCTACCACAAGCCAAATTAGTCACTGGGTTTGTTTCCAGGCTGCAGAAGGTAGTCATGAAACATAACCCATTTGAAAGGCTTAGTTTTCAGTGGTGTCCAGAACAGGTGTGTTTTGAGCAAACACACACAGTTGTCTTCTAAGCTGTCACATTCAAGTTGTGTCACATGCTGGGTCAGTCTTCTGCCAGGAGGTCCTGATAGTGGCCTGGTAATGAGGATGGAGTGGCAAGAAGATAGCTGAAGCTGAGGCATCAGGTTCATGCCTGGTTGGGTACTCTGTGGGCATAGTTTGGTAAACTGATAAGGACCATCAAACCTGGTAAGAGCTGAAGTCTTGTGGCGTAAAACTTTGTCTCATCAGAACATTGAGTGATGTGTTTTTATTTATTCCTTTCTTGGAATCATAAAATGCCTTGGGTTGGAAGGGGTATTTAAAGATTGCCTAGTCAAACCCCCCTGCAGTAAGTAGGGAAAATCCCCAACTAGATCAGGTTGCTTAGAGAGCCTCATCAAGCCTAACCTGTCCCAAGGGATGGGGCCTCTACTACCTTCCTAGGCAATACATTCTTGTGTTCCACCACCCTCAAAGAAGTAAACTTCTTCATAATGTCCAATCTAAATCCATCCTCTTCTAGTTTAAAATGATTGTTCCATTGCTACATACCCTTGTAAACCGTTCCTCCCCTGCTCTTTTTTGTAGCCCCCTGGACTTGAGTAAAGCCTTCAACACTGTTTCCCACAGCAGCCTTTTGGACAAACTGGCTGCCTGCGGTCTGAACAGGCACACTCTTTGCTGGGTCAGAAAGAGTGGTGGTAAATGGAGGTAAATCCATTTGGCAGCCAGTCATAAGTGGTGTTCCCCAGGGCTCAGTGCTGGGGACAATTCTCTGATATCTTTATCAATGATGTGGACAAGAGAATTGAGTGCACCCTCATTAAGTTTGCAGAAGGCGGCAGCCAACAGTCTCTTGCTTGTATCGGCAATAGTGTAGCCAGCAGGACCAGAGAAGTCCCTGTAGTTGGCACCAGCGAGGTTACACTTCAAGTAGTGTGTTCAATTTTGGGGCCCCTCACTACAAGAAGGATATTGAGGTGCTGGAGTGGGTCCAGAGAAGGGGAATGAGGCTAGCGAGGGGTCCTGAACACAAATTCTGTTAAGGAGTGTATGAGGGAGCTGGGGTTGTTCAGCATTCAGAGGAGGAGGTTAAGGGTGGACCTCCTCACTCTCTACAACTCCCCAAGAGGAGGTTGTAGTGAAGGAGGGGTCAGCCTCTTCTTCCAGGTAACAAGTGATAGTACAAGAGGAAATGGACTTATCTAAACCTCTCCTGGTGCAACATTAGCTATTAGGAAAGCTTTTGTCGCCAAAAGGGTCATCAGCCACTGGAATAGGCTGCCTAAGGGAAGTGATGGAGTCACCATTCTTGGATGTGTTTAAAGGACATTTTGATGAAGTTCTCAGGGACATGGTCTAACAGTTGTGTGCAGGAAGATGTTAGACTATGGTTGGACTTCATGATCTCAAGGTCTTTTCCAACCAGGTGGTTCTGTGATTCCCCTTCAGGTACTAAAAAGCCACTATAAGGTCTCTTCTCTAAGCTAAACAACCCCAACTCTCTCAGCCTGAGTTTGTAGGAGAGGTGCTCCAGCCCTCTGATCATTTTTGTGGCTCTCCACTGAGCCTTGTCTAGCAGATCCATACCCTTCTTGTGTTGAGAGCCTCAGAGTTTTGGTCTTGGTCAGATGAAAATGAACAGAAAAAGACTCCTTCAGACTTTCCTAGCTTGGACAGTGTTTGAGGCTCTATAAAAGTAGGTTTCAGCTGCACTTGATATAAGTCCCTGTGAACTGGCAAGCCAGCCTGGAAGCCAGCACAGCACAACCTCAAGTTTGGCAACAAACTGCTGCTGTCAGATGCCTTTGCTGTTCCTGCAGCTTTCTATGGATTCAAGGCACTTCACTCTTTTTTTTTTTTTTAATTTCTTTTTGTTTTTTTAAATACTTTCAGAATAGAACACAGTGTTTTGGGTTGCCTAGCCAGAGTTTAGCTGTCCTTTTGCATCTCTGCCAAACTTCCTGTTTTCAGTAGAAAAACAATTTATTGTCTTGCTGGTTCTTTAGACCTGAAAAGATTTGCAAGCACAAATAAACTTCTGGAGTTTTGAGTGGATTTCTTTTTTTTTTTTAATGACCTTTCAAAGAATAATCTCCCTTGCTTCCTCTCAATTATGTGGTCTATGCTAGCAAAGAAAAGTGTTTAACCTTTGGGCCACTAGCAAGATTTGGAAAATGTTTTAATTGTGCAAAACTTCTGCACTCTGAACTTTGAAAGGGGAGGTAATGGTGGGGTTGATGGTGTGTTCTTTTTTTTCCATACACTAGAAATCTCTATTTTCAGGTGGTAGGGCAATAGTCTCTCTCTGCCACTTGGTATTTAAGGAGTTTGGAGCAAGTTAAAATTTTCAGTCTTTTAATGGATGCCTTTTAAGAGAGGCCTCTAGTAATTGACTAAAAGGGAGTGATACTCTGCTCTGGTCCCCTCTACTCTGCTCTGGTG
>WBNM01001614.1:0-40000 GCA_013399055.1 Ramphastos sulfuratus
CTGGGCACCACAGAGAAGAGTCTAGCCCCATCCTTTTGCTCTTGCTGAGCATTGAGAAGATCCCTTCTTGGGCTGCTCATCTCCAGGCTACGAAGTCCCAGGTCTCTCAGCCTTTCCTCCTCACAGTGATGGTCCAGTGCTGTCAACATCTTTTTAGCTTCTGCTAAACTCTCTCCAGTAGTTCCCTGTCTGTCTTGATCTGGGAAGTCCAGAACTGGATCCAGTAGTCCAGATGTGGCCTCAGGAGAGCAGAGCAGAGTGGGAGATCCTCCCTTGATCTGCTGGCCACATTCTTTTTCATGTACTCCAAGGTATCCACTGGCCTTCTTGGCCCCAAAGAAACATTGCTGGCTCACGAGAAGCTTGTCCACCAGCACTCCCAGGTCCTTCTCCATAGAAATGGTCATAGTTTAAATTTAAGAGGTGAGATCCAGCTTAAACAGAAGAAAGAAGTTATTTATACTGAGAATGGTGAAACACTGGCCCAGGTTGCCCAGAGAGATTGTATCAGTCCATCTCTGGAAACATTCCAGGTCAGGTTGTTTGGGACTTTGAGCAGCCTGCTTTAGTTGAAGATGACCCTGCTCACTACAAGCAGGTTGGACTAGAAGACATTTAAAAACCCCTTCCAACCCAAAACATTCTGTGATTCTATGAGGGTTTTACAGAGGCAATAAGTTCCACACTGTATTATGGGACCTGACCAAAGTTGCCTATGTGCTTCTGCTGTGAACAGATTAACAGAAATACCATGAACCCTGGTTACCTGCCTGCCTGCACTGGTTTGCAGGGAGCAGCATCAGCAGGACTCCCATATGCACCTCGTCGGACAGCTCAGCTCCGCGTCGATCGACAGAGCATCTGTTCACGCACCACAGGAGCTCAGCGGTCGGCATGTTCTTCCCTGCTCCCTGCCCATGTGGGGTTGTCAGACACGAGAGAGGGAAAAGAAAAAGTAATAAATCAGTGAGAGGCAGGAGAGGGAATATCAGACAACCAAAGAGCAAAAGGTAGCTCTTTCCATGGAAGGAAACTGGTGAAGAGACTGGCAGGAAGGATGCTCACTTCTGAAGTCCTGCCACATGTCACAAGAGCCATGTCCTTGGCTGTTGGTGTAGGGAAAAGAGCAGAAAGTCCTGTGAAAATTCTCATTTACTTTTTTTGGTTGTTTGGTTTGAGTTCGTTTGGTTTTGTTTGTTTTTTTTTTAATCCCAGACACACTAATTTAATCTCCAAGGTTTTATGCTTCCCTTCCTACTTGCTACAACAGTTTTTTAAACATAATAATTACTGACTTGGACTGCCAGGCTCTGTCATGTGGAGAAGCTACAAGCTTCTCCTCCTGCTGCAAGGCTGTCGTCCTGCTGCACCTCACACATGCCTTCTGGCTGTAGATGCTTTCAAGATCCCCCAAAGGCTTCCCCGCTCTGTCAGAAAATAAGCGAGCATCTTGTTTCTGTGCAAGATGTTGTTTTCTAACTTTTTTGTTTATTTATTTATTTAAATTTAAGTTCTGGAACAAATTAAGGCATTGTCTCAAGATGGAAAAATCCTAGACTGCTGTCTGCCAGGTCTTGCAGCTGTTTGAGAAGCGTTACCTAAAGATGTTCCGGTTGAGTTGTACTTTGGTTCAGAGAAGAGTGTTCAATGTTCATGACAAGCATGAAATCACTAACGGCAGCTTGGCAGAGATGGCTGCAGACTTGCAAAGATACTTCACATAGATCAGACAAATTAAAGGCTTATGCAACCTGAGCTGGCTCATTTAACTCAATGTAAATGTACCTTGAAAGGCCAGATGAGTCACGTTGCTTGGATGAAAAGAGAGTAGGTCTTCCTAGGTAACTCTTTCTGAGGAAAGGCTGAGAGAGTTGGGGTTGCTCCACCTGGAGAAGGGAAGGCTCCAGGGAGACCTTCTGGTGGAATTTCAATATTAAAAGCACCAATAAGAAAGATGGGGACAGGTATTTTTAGCAGGTCCTATAGTGTCATGAGAAGGGGTGATGGTTTGAAACTACAAGGGGGGGGGGATTTAGACTAGAGAGAAAGAAGAAATTATGTATGGTGAGGGTGGTGAGACAGTGGATCAGGTTGCCCAGAGAGGTGGTAGATGTCCCATCACTGGAACCATTCCATGTCAGGTTGTTTGAGCTCTGAGAATCCTGCTCTAGTTAAAGACATCCCTGCTGACTGCAGTGGGGGTTGGAGTAGATGACCTTTAAAAGGTCCATTCCAATCCAAACCATTCCATGATTCTATAAACACAAAAGAAAACTGAGAGTAGAGCTGAACAACCTTTTTCAATCAAGACTGGCTTGGGATTCCAGCAATGCTGCTAGTGCAAATGTAAGACAGGTTTGTCACATTTTTTACCAAAAAAAAAGGGATTATACCCCAGCATTCTCTATTGCTAAATGATCAGCACAGTCACCCAGGAGCAGGAACTCCAGCCTATCACTGTGATCTGCCTGGTACAGGTGGTATTTCATATACCCAAAATAAGCTATCTGACCACACTGCTATTTTTGCACTCTTACTAACTTCAATGTGAACTTCAGCTTGAAATTGAAAGAGTCTTGTCATAGAAGTTTTGTCTAAAAATGGAAGTTTGGGTTTTCTTGCAGGTGAGCTTGAACAGGACATAAAGGAAAACACAGCAAAACAGCTCCTTCTTGAACAGGCCAGTTCAAGAAGGCTTAAATAATAAAATAAAGCCATTTCAACACACAATATCCTCCAGCTAATACCTGTCATAATCTATTAAGCTTCTCTAAATGGGTATTGCTTTTTGCATTGCATACATGTGTCTTTTTCATAGTCCTGGTAAGATCATCTCGTCATCACCGCATCTTGGTGTTGAGCATTTCTGTCACAGTGACAATTTAGATCTATGACAACCCCCCCACAATAATGTGGAAATGAAAAGAATTCAAGTCACACCCAGTGCACTATCTGCTAGAGACTGTGCTAGGCTGTCAGAGGCAAGAGGTGGCCCTGATGGGTCCAGCACTTCTCTGACAGAGGTAGGATGAAACCAGAGCCAATGCTGAGGTAGCAAAATGCTGCTATCTTTCCGTTAATCAAAAAAATAGATAAAGAAAAGCTGTGGCATCACTCATGCAAGTTGTAAGAAGCAGTTATGGACACAGCTTGAGAATCAGCATTAGGTGAATCATCAAATAACGCCAAACTCAAAACCCAAATCAGAGGGAACTCTCTGCCCTGAGGCAACATGGCCTTGTGCCAGGAAGAGACCTTCTCCAGCAGCAACCACCTTCATGCCAATTTTTGGTGAATTCTTTGTTAAAAGCAATAACCTTACACCTTGAATCAGCCTCACCACCAGTCTTGCCTTCACATCCCCATGGCTTTGCTCCCACCAAGAATGTACCTGGGTGGCATAAAAAGTTAACATCATCCTGGCCTGTATTACAAATAGAGTGGCCAGCAGGTGTAGACAAGTGATTGATCCCCTGTACCCAGCACTGGTGAGGTCACACCTCGAGTACTGAGTTCACTTTTGGGCCTCTCACTGCAAAAAAAGGCATTGAGGTGTTGGAGCAGGTCCAGAGAAGAACAACAAAACTGGTGAAGATTCTGAAGAACAGGTCTGGTGAGGAGTGCCTGAGGGACCTGGAGGTTGTTTAGCCTGGAGAAAAGGAGGCTGAGGGGACACTTCTTTGCTCTCTAGTGAGGTGGGGGTTGGTTTCTTCTCACTAGTAACAAGTGATATGAGAGGAAATGGCCTCAGGTTGCACCAGGAGGAGGTTTTAGGTTGGATATTAGAAGAAAATTCTTCACTGAAAGGGTTCTCAAACACTGGAACAGGCTGCCCAGGATGGTGGTTGAATCAGGAGGTGTTTAAAAGATGTAGAGATGTGGTGCTGAGGGACATGGTTTAGCACCAGCCTTGGTAGAGTTAAGTAATGATTTGACTTGATGATCTTAAAGGTCTTTTCCAACTGAAAAGATTCTACAATTCTATGATGGGTTCATGCCACCACTGCCTGGGATGGAGGACAAGCAACCTCCACGCCCTTTGTGTGCCCCAAAAGGCTCTTGCCCTCCATCCTGGCCCAGGGACAGGCAAAGGAGTGTGCTGGTCCCAGCAAGATGGCAGCTCCCAAGGCAGAGGATTACGTTGTCTTACTTTATCAGCATCTCACAGAGCTATAGGGCTCTTAATAGCTGAAAGGCTAAAATGAGACATCTACTTTGTGTGCTAAAGAAACACAAAGTTGCGTTAGGGCTGCTGCTAGCTGCTGGTATGCCCTGGAGTGGGTGTGATATTCTTTCAGGGCAGCTTATAAATACATGCTTGCAGTTTATTCCATGTCAAGGCACTTTGATTTACTTTGGAAATAAAGTATCTTCTCCTGCTCCATTCAAATATTATATACAGATTTAATCACAAGCCCCATGGTACGAGGAGCTGCTTGCAGAGCTGTGCTTTTGTACATCTCACATTCCTTTCCTCTTTCCTATTTTTCTTTAAGTACCCATAAGGTTTAAAAAAAAAAAAGAAAAAAAAGGGCAAACCCAGACACCAGTGACATTTTTCTTTTTACAATCCTATTTTTAAGACAAATGACACGATCTGGGGGACTCTCACCTCAATTCCTGAATGCTTGGGGTTGCTTGTGCATTATGAGGCACGCTCCATCATTGGCATATACTGCATGATAAAGGATTGAATGCCACAAGTGATTCAACAACATAGTAACAAAAAGGTACACGGTCTGATGGGGAGGGGGAAAAGGGTAAAACAAGCTGGGAAGAAGGTCCTGGTTTCAATTTAGGAGAAGAAAAGGGCCCCCTGAAAGCAATAAAAGCTGAAGAAAAGGAGTAAAGAGAAAAAGGGAAAAAATAGCAGAAGGTTGAAACAAATATTTGAAAGGGTCGCACCTTTCTAAAGATACTTATCTGAAGCACCAAAGCTTTGTCAGGACTGAACTTCTGAACTTTCTGAGGTACTAAATGAATCATTCACTTCCCTGGACTCCAACCACATCCCCATGCTCTCCCCTTCTCATTTCCAGCTCCTCCTTACTGATCACTCCCCAAAATAAATCTATCAGTCCTCAGGTAGGGAGGCTGTGATTGAACTTCCCTTCTGCTAGCGGGTATCCAAGAGTCAGCTTGGAGATACCTTTGGAACAGTTTTGAGGTTCGGAGGCAGATCTGGGGGATGGAAGGCAGCACTGGGAGCTGGAAGGCAGCAGAAGGGAAAGCAGGTGCAACAGCTGAGCTCAAATCTGTTCATCTCTCTCTGCTTCAGCAGATGCAGCATGTTTAAGAGGCATTACACTTACTGCCTCGCTTCTTCCTAAAGACAAACTTATTTTATACACACACAGAGTCTAAAAAATTGTGGGATATTTTATGTAAAAGACAGCATCAGAAAAAGTCCTCAGGTGTGTTTAGCGTGATGCTGGTGAAATGTCTCCATCAGTCACACTTCCACACTGTCTGAGACAAATATACTGCTGATTATTAAGCAGACAAAGAAATAAAAACAACAGCAACCCTTGGCTCTTCTTTTCAGAAGCATTTTTAGGTGTTTCTCTTTGATGGGAGGTGTCTGCAATCACCTTACCAGGATCATATGATGAGTTGGGATTATAGAATGAGAGAATGGTTTGGGTTGGAAGGGACCTTTAAAATCATCTGTTTAGACACATCAAGGCCCGATGGCCATCACCCTCAATTGTCTTGTGGTGATCTGTAGCAGAGCTCTGAGGAGAGAACATAGTCATCTTGTTAATAATGAGCAATAAATTATTAGAGTGCCCTTTAGTAAAGAAAGAAAATACTAGACCATCCATAAATATGTGAATTAAAACAAGAGCGGACACCAAATTGGGTTGGGATTCCAGAATCACAGAATGGTAGAGGTTGGAAGGAACCTCTTGAGATCATCTAATAAAAAAAAAAAAATGGTCAAACATGATCACCTAGAGCAAGTTGGGCAACAAAGAGAAACAAAGGGCAACCGAGGGGCAATGGGAGGAAACTGAAGCATAGGAAGTTTCATTTAAACATGAGAAGAAATTTTTTCACTGTGAGGGTGACAGAACACTGGAACAGGCTGCCCAGGGGGGTTGGGGAGTCTCCCTCTCTGGAGATATTAAAATCCCGTCTGGACGCGCTTCCACGTGATCTGGTATAGGAGATCCTGCTCTGGCAGGGAGGTTGGACTGGATGAGCTTTTAAGGTCCCTTCCAGCCCCTGACATTCTGTGATTCTGTGAAAGCTGGTAAAGGGTCTAGAGAACAAGCCTTATAACGAGCAGATGAACGAACTGGGATTCTTTAGTCTAGAGAACAGAAGGCTGAAGGGAGACCTCACTGATCTTTACAACCACATGAAAGGAGGTTGAAGATACATGGAGGCTGGTCTTTTCTCCCTAGCATCAGGTGATAGAATGAANTCTGGACGCGCTTCCACGTGATCTGGTATAGGAGATCCTGCTCTGGCAGGGAGGTTGGACTGGATGAGCTTTTAAGGTCCCTTCCAGCCCCTGACATTCTGTGATTCTGTGAAAGCTGGTAAAGGGTCTAGAGAACAAGCCTTATAACGAGCAGATGAACGAACGGGGATTCGTTAGTCTAGAGAACAGAAGGCGGAAGGGAGACCTCACTGAGCTTTACAACCACATGAAAGGAGGTTGAAGATACATGGAGGCTGGTCTTTTCTCCCTAGCATCAGGTGATAGAATGAAAGGAAATAGCCTGAAATTTTTCCAGGGGAGATTTAGGTTGGATATTACAAAAACCTGAAAGAGTGTTCAGGCACTGGGAGAGGCTGCCTGTGAAGGTGGTGGAGTCACCATCCTTGGAAGTGTTCAAAAACACTTGAACGTGGCGCTTCGAGGCATGGTTTAATGGCCACGGTGGTCTTAGATTGACACTTAGACTCAGTGATCTTAGAGGTCTTTTTTCAACCAAAACGATTCTGCGGTTCTAAGTTGCTCAGGATCACATCTCAACAGCTTGATAATGGTATAAGTCTTTTCTCTGTGTTTTCTGGGACTGTGGATAGATCCCATCACAAAGCATCCTTATTGCAGGGAAAAGGAACAGTGAAAGCCTCTGTGCTTGCAAAAGTGTCTGGTTAGAACACGGCCATGCAACAGAGCCAGGTTCAAGGTGCGAGACAAACCAAGGATGTAAAACTTTGCTCATATATATTCTTCGTGTGGTGTTTAATACCGCTTCTTTTGTTTGTTTTGACAATGGATCTTATCTTTTGGTAAGGGCTGTGTTCAGGACTATTATTACCCTCTATAAAAGCCTCATAGTCTTTCTTTCCACTTGTTCAGCACACCAGAGTGGCATAGCAAATTTAATCGAAGAACGCAGCTCCAGGGAGAGCCTTTGGAGACTCTCACCCTTTTTCATAATGCTGTTATCTCCCTTTCCTTGTGTTGGAGATGCATAAAAAAAAAAAAAAAATTCACAGGGTAAAAAAAAAAAAAAAAAAAAAAAAAAAGTCATTCTGAGTATATTCTTCCTGATAATTATTGTCAGACTCTGAGATAAGGACCCTACGTGATGTAATGTGTGTCAGACTCGGCTCTCTGAATGCAAATCCTGCAACACTTCTAGGCCCAAACAATGGTCGCCCTAAACACTAGGGCCTGGTATTTTGCCACAGACAAGAGAGAGCTTTGATTTTTTGTGTTTCGATAAGGCACAATCTGGGTGCTTTTATCTCAGCTGTTATATTTAAAGATGACATTCTAGCCTTGCAGCCTTCCCTATTGTTTTGACCCTGATTATCTCCAAATGTTGTTGTTTAGTCAAACTCACCGCTTTAATGAAAGGCCTGCTCCCAATTTAAGGAAAATTATTTAAATGCAGAGTATCCTATACACTGGCGGCTTCGAAAGGAACTAGGCGGTTAATCAAAAGTTAATTGTATAATTCTCATGCAGATTAGGGCCTCTTGCAAATGAATCCCAGGTTGGGGTTATTAAAAAGAAGGGAAAGTGCTGGAGTAATGCACAAGGGTCTTCCCGTCTGGTAAACAATCAGCTAAGGTTTAATTTGTGGTAAACAAAGTGCTGATACACCAGGGGTCTCGAAAGGAGACAAAAAGGTGAAAATAAATTAAAAAAAAAAAAAAAAGAAAAAAAGAAAACACACAACATACAGATATCATCTTATTGGGTTTTAGGCATTTTTCAAAAAAAAAAAAAAAAAAGCCAGCTAATTGAATAAAAAGCAATCCATTAATATTTCTTGGCAGTATCCTGGTAATATGTAAATGAGAGCACTTCCATAATTATACTCCAGCCCTTGGACAAGGGATCCTGATCACATAACATGGCCAGCACCTCTAATAAACATCTCCGTGGTGCTCCCATGTAAAATAAATGTCTGTAATGAACACTTTGATTAATCACAAACCGTTTCTCTATATGCCAATAAACAACCTTGGCAGAAAAGGACACAAGTGGTACCTTCAGGGCCCATACATGTGCTTTGGAGCTATCTCAGGAAAAGAATTAACTAGCAGTGATGTTCTCCAGGACCAAAAAGAACACTCATTGCTAGGTTAAAAATACCCAAAGTATTGTTCAAGCCAATCTTTTGTATTGAAGACATGGGAATTAGGACATTAGGAAGAAGCTTGGACACTAGGAAGAAGCTCTTTACCGTGAGGCTGGTGGAACACTGAAACAGGTTGCCCAGGAAAGTGGTGGAGGCCCCATCCCTGGAGACAGAATCATAGAATCATCATGGTTGGAAAAGACTTCTAAGATGAAGCCAAATCATTATCTAGCTCTACCAGGATCACTACTACACCGTATCCTTGACATTCAAGGTGAGGCTTGATAGGCCTATGAGCTGATCTAGCTGGGGATGTCCTTGCTTATTGCAAGGAGTTGGACTAGATGGCCCTTCGAGCTGCCTTCTAACCCAGTGCATTCTATGATTTTATGATTATTCTGAGTTGTTTTCGCTGCTTAAAGTTATCTATGATAAGAAGCAAAAGTGATGTGGACACAATTAGGGGAAGGTCATGTATGACTGCAACACTGTTAGGTGGGATAGTAAGAACCAGAACTACTTGTCTGTCTGTTTGTCCAGAATTAGACCGTTATTAGCTTATTTAGGGCAATATTCTTCATTCTCTGAAAATCAGACAACAGCAGCCACAGGGGAAGACACAAGCCCTTGTCACAGACTGGCTAATCACTGACCCTCATGAAACCATTCAGAGTCAATCATAGAATCATTCTGGTTGAAAAAGACCTTTAACATCACTGAGTCCAACCATTCTTACTCTACTGAGGCTAGTGCTAAACCATGTCCCTCAACACCACACCTCTGCATCTTTTAAACACCTCCAGACATGGGGATTCAATTGCCTCCCTAAGGAGGCTCTTCCAGTGTTTGAGAATCCCTTCAGTGAATAAGTTTCTTTTAATGTCCAACCTAAACCTCCCCCGTTGCAAACTGAGGCCATTTCCTTTGGTGCTATCACTTCTTACTAGGTAGAAGAGAACAAAACCCACCTTGCTGCAGCCTCCTTTCAAAGCGTTGTAGAGAGCAAGAAAGTTTCCCCAGAGCCTCCTTTTCTCTGGATTAAACAAGCCCAGTTCCCTCAGCTACACCTCATAAGATTTGTGCTCTAGACCCTTCATCAGCTTCATTGCCCTTCTCTGGATCCTTTTCAGCACCTCAATGTCCTTCTTGTACGAGAGCCCCAAAACCGAACCCAGCTCTCAGTACAGGATGACAATAACCTCTCCAGTCTTGCTGGCCACACTATTGCTGATCCAGGCCAGGATGCAGTTGGCCTTCTTGGCTACCTGGGTTCATGTTGGATCATCTTCAGCCAGTAGTTGACCAACGCCGACACAACAGGGACACTTGTGGTGTGATGTGCTTTGTCACAAGAAGTTCTTACGGACAATCACACTGCCAGCCCCCAGCTCTTCACAATGCTGTGGTGAATCTCCTGGGACAAGCCACAGTTCTGTGCTGCCCCACACAGCCACTCATGGACGCTCCATCCTGGGATTCGGGCACTTGTTACTCATCTTCTTGCTTTTCACATTGCAAAGTCAAAATTTCTCTCTGCAACAAAGAGATTTATCCTTTAGCTTTAAACAGGGAACAGGATCCTCAGGCAGATATGGATCTAAGCATAAACTTCAGCACTGTCCACACTGAAGGAATGTCCTAGAAAAGAGGCTTATAGATATTTGAAGAGTTATGTTTATATACATACAGAGACTCAAATATAAACACATAAGACATCTCACCAGGGGAGGTTTAGGTTGNAATATGAGATACTCTACACAAGATGAATTTTCAGGGAGAAATGGCACCAGCAGCAGTCACCATCAGATGTGGATTTCTACCAGGATTTGGGTCCATTTCCAAATGCATGGAACTAAATATGGAAGTGGGGGTGTAACCAGAGACTAACTGCAAGAATCGATTGTTCTAATTTCAGTTACAAAATGTTACCATAAATGACAAATTCAAGAAATGGATACAACACAGTTCTACATACCTAGAAATTGGGAAGGAAAAAAAAATCAGTTGTAATCTGCACCTTGTCAGGATTTAACAACAATCACTGAAACAGTTTAAAGAGATTATATAAAGGGTCCACATAAAAGACAGTGAGCACCCAACAGCTCATGTTGAAGCCTCCACAGAATCATAGCAAGCACAGGGTTAAAAGGGACCTCTAAAGGTCATCTAGTCCATACCCTGCGGCCAGCAGAGACATCCCCAACTAGATCAGCATTCTCAGAGCCACATTCAGCCTGCCCTTGAGTACTTCCAGGAATGGGCCCTTCAACATCTCCCTGGGCAACCTGTTCCAGCGTTCCACCACCTTCACAGTAAAGAACTTCTTTCTAACATCCAACCTAAATTTACCCTTCTCTAGTTTAAAACAATTTCCCCTTATCCTGTTCATTTGGAGGTGAAGAGAACACTATTTGACATTAATTGCTAATTAAAAGGCACACATGTTTGCTTGCCAGTAAATTGGAAAAGATTGCTGAGAATGAGTAAATCTGTCTCTAAAGGGAGTTTTATTTCATTTTTATGGTATTATTCTTGCGTAGAGTAATTTATTTCAAAAGAAAAGGAGGGGAAATGTTGCCTTACAAATAAAAACCTGAGAACTATGAATTGCCCATAATGAACTGAAAAGTTCGGTTCCATATATTCATATCATATATGTAAGAGTTTTCACATGTTTTAATCAAGACTTTACAGATCCCTAATAAATCTGTACATCAGAGAAAGACATTTGAAACTAAATTGTTCAGTAATAGGCATTTTCAATCAGTGCATGAGGGAAGCTTTAATAATTTCCTGCACAAAAATAAAATATTTGATCTTTCTGATTCTTATTTCACAGACACTTCATCCTAATATTGACATTAAACTTCAATATTGATGTAGGAATGATAAAACATAACTGTGCTATAAATATTTTAATAGGATGCAGTGAGATGTTTCCACAGAAATAAGGGTTTTCTAAGGAGTTCTTGGATCACCTTTCAAGTCAAGGCAGCAGCCTTAAGTGCTGATCTAGGCTATACAGAGCCAGGTAGAACTATATAAATATATGCCTGAAGCAACAAAATGGCACATCTGGAGGTCAACATCAGGCTTTCAGGCAATGTTTGCAAAAGCCATCAAGAGCTGAAATGGCTCATACTTTGCCCACAGCATTCATGGTTCCTTGCTGCTGTTTGGCTCCAGGCAAGTCTAGAGAGATGCTCCAAGGGGTCCCCAGCCACCATGTTGGGGCTGCATCCTTCTCCTCACTTGCAGTACACCCTGGGAGCACAAAAAATGCCCTGCAGATGCATGTCTCTGGTGTGGTCCTGTCCCACACAGCCAGAGCCACCGTGTCCTTACTCATCAGGTGAGATGAGAAATCTACAAAGAGCCATATTTTTTGTTAAAGTACATTAGATGCCTGCTTAGTGGAACAAGTAAAAGCACAGTCTCCATGGCAAGCCTTATGGTTCCTCCAAGGGCTTTACATACTTTGACGAATTTTCTCTTTTAAAACAAAAATCTACCCAGTTATTTGCACTCAGGTATGCTCTCTTTTCATTGTTGTCAAGAGTTAGGGTTAGACTACCCACCAAACAAGTGACAGATGGTCCCTGTGAATCCCACAGTGCCTTCCCAAAGGGAAGAGAAATGGAAGAAGGAGGAGAGACTGAAGAGGTGGGAAAGAAATTCGATCAGCTGGGGTGGAAAGAAGAGCAATTCCATGGGATAGAGACACAAACCAATATGGAACCCAAGCCCTCATAGCAATGATGGCACCCCCCTCGATGCTGGGGGAAGGGACTGGACTCAGCAGCAGACTGCAACTGGATGCAGTAACTGGATTCAGGAAGAGATGGATTGAAATTGAAGGCAGAAGGGACTGAGTACTCCTGGGACACTCAGCTTTCTCCTGAAGATGCTGTCCATGGGGTGCAATCTCTTGTTAATCATTTGAGGGTCCCCTGTCCTAGCTGCTCCTCCCCACAGCTGCAATCCAAGGTGGAGCATCATCTGTGGCAGTGCCTTTGGTGTGAAAAGGTGTAAGTCTAAGACAGAGTCTTTCTGCAGCCCAAACCTTGGCAGGAAATCTCCCCATCAGCTTCTCCCTGCTAGAAGCAGCCCTTGGCTGTGCCAACCCACCCTGAAATTCAATAAGCACCCCAGCTGGGAAGTCACAGTGATGACCAGAACCAGCTCTGCTCTAGCTCAAAGTAGGACAGTTGGGAAGGATCAGAGCAAATGCCAAAAAACAGCATCTAAAAACTTTAAAAGTGGGAAAAAAATAGAGCCAGGCTGCATGGGAATCATTACAGAAATCAATATCCTGCACCAGTAAAGTATCCACAAAGTACCAGATGGTCACTGGTAAAATAAAGAATATGAGAACTGAAATATTTTCTTTTTGTGAGGGAAAAAAAAAAAAAACTGTGAATTTTCCTTTGGGGAAGACAAAACTAATCAAAATTAAATTATCCAATTTCGTGATGAGCTTGTTTTACTAATCAATATTTGAGTGTAAAGGCTGGGATGCAGGGTGAGCAGCATGCCCCAGTTGGCAGGTATCTGTGTGGGAAGCTGGCCGGGACTCTGCTGTTCCAGCCCAGGCTGGTGTGTGCACACGTGCCAAGAGCTCCACCTGCTTTCACATGACTAGACAGATCATGCTTTGAGCTCCAGAGCCAGGATCTCAAGGCAAGGATTTATCAAAATATGCATTTGGAAATGATCTAGAATGAGAAGGAAATAAGGAGTGCAGGAAATAATCACAGTACCTCTTCTGGTGTGTCTTGTGGGACAGGGTCAAGTCACCAGCATCTGCTGGCCATGTGCCATCTCTTTAGTCCCGGAGCTCAGATCGCTGCAGAGCCAACCAAGCAACCTCGGTCATGTCCTCCTCATCCTAAATATTTCCATTGTTCTTCAGCATGAGACTCAGTTATGACCTTCAAGAGAGACAGGGAACTATTGGAGAGAGTTCAGTGAAGGTTACAAAAATGCTGAAGGGACTGGAGCATCTCTGTGAGAAGGAAAAGCTGAGAGATCTGGGGTTGTTTAGCCTGGAGGAGAGCAGACTCAAAGGGGATCTTCTTGATGCTCAGCAAGAGTTAAAGGGCAGGGGGAAAGAGGATGGGGACAAACTCTTTCTAGGGTGCCCAGTAACAGGAAAAGGGGCAATGGGCACAAACTAGAACCCATGAGATTACACCTGGATATGAGGGAAAAATTCTTAGTTGTGAGGGTGATGGATCCCTGGAGCAGGCTGGCAAGAGAGGTTGTGGAGTCCTTCTCTGGAGATATTTCAAACACACCTGGACATTGTGATCCTAAGCAAGCTGCTGTGGGTGCTCCTGCTTTAACATGGGGGATGGACTGGATGATCTCTAGAGGTCCCTTCCAAACCCTACCACACTATGATTCTGTGATAAGGAGCAAGGTAATTTTCATAATTCTATAGTTATATCAGGTTTGAAGCCACTGAGGTCACCTCTGCAAACTTCCTTCCCGTTAGCTTAAGTGCAGAAAATATGCAGAGGCTTTAATTTAATAATTTATACTCTTCCATGAATCAGTCACTTCACAAATGCCAAGACTGTAGAAAATCAGCAAGTGTCAATTAAAATTCTAAAGCACAAAATGATAAATATCTCTAAGAAGATCCTGTTTTGAGTTGCACTTCATTTCTTTCACCTGCTAGATCACATATCGCTCTTTCTGCTATTGCAACAAAACCTGAAACACTTACAAGCCCGTCCAAAAGTAATTTGGCTCTTACAGCTTCCTGGACACTCCACTTTGTCCAACAACCTACAGAGGACTCATATTTCATCTTTAATTCATTTAAAATCAAGTGAGTGCATGACATCACTCTGACATTTCCTAAGATAGCCACAGCTAGCTGATGTCACACACATTGTAAGCAAATATGTCAAAATATATTAGGTAGTATTTTTTATCTGGACAGCTATCAAATGAAGTCAACAGAAACCAAAACGGGCTGAAAGCAAACATTTCCGTTTTTACAGTCAGTCTCAAAAGGGAAAGAACAAATTATTTATAACGCTGCAGTTTTTACATGCAGGCAAGACCTTTCTCTTTAGGCTTCAGGAAAAAGAAAACAAGGACAGTATTACAAGGAAGCTTATTTTCACATCTGCACCAATTCCAATTTCATAGGTGTACAAGCCACCAGTCCCAGCAGACCCATGATTCATAATTCTGCCTAGAAACAGGCTAAGTATCACTTGCTGTTTGAACGTGAACATTGGAAGAGCTGGGGAAAACAAATACCAGATGACTTTTTGGGTTGTTGCTTTCACAGACAGCCACTGTTGCTGTCTGTCTCATCCCAGTCCCACTGTGCATCACACGCACGCCAGTACTGGCACCGCTCAAATCCGCATTTCACCCAAGCCTAAGAGGCAAATGGCAGCGACATTGCAAGCCCAGAGAGACTCGTTCAGAAGAGTTTGAAGCTCTGTCACATAGCCTGCTGCAGCTTTAAATAATAAATAACACATTTTCCACGTTATTGACACATTTGTCACACGAGCCAACAGTGGCAGTGAGTGATGCCCATCTCTATCCCCATCCCCACCTGTGGCACAGCAGTGAAGTTTAATGCCAAACCTGACGCTGACTGGGAAGCAGCTATCGTGGGTTTATTTCCATTCTACTCTTGGCGTCATGCCCAGCTTGGTTTCCAAAGATAAGGCAAACTGGAGCCCTTATGCTTTAGCAGGAATATCTGATAACCACACATAGATTTCAGCTCAAGCTGAAACCCAACAGTGATTATGACCCTCCTAACCCAGTTGCTCTTAATTTTCTCAAATCCCTGTAGGGCTGAAATGTTCCATGTTTGCTCTCTGCCCAGAGGCAAAGAGTTAGCTCCTGAAAGAGTCAACAGAACCTGTTTTGCTCTCTGCAAATGTTTACAAAAAAGTTTGCAAACCAGAAGTGTTCACGCAGAGTTCAGTGGTAGAGCCTTTTTGAGCATTTCCTGGATATTAACAGCTCTGAGAAACAAATGAAGGTTGAAGGAAACAATCTCTCTAAGCTGGGAACTTCAGTTCTCAGAAATTTTGGCAGAAAGACCATTTGTAGTATTGGATTTTAAGGTTGCATTTGGGTTTAGATCACAGTTGTGAGCACTGGGTATTCAGAAATTTACAGAAATCATTGTTTATGCCAAAATAAGCAAATATTTAGGTCTCACAAATGACAAGCAAAGGAAGGAGAACTGGGAGATACTACCATCACTTTACTGGAATCTTTTGGAGGCCAAAATGAGTCTTTATCACCAACTTGACAAACGAGATTACTTACAGAGAATTTGATGAAGTTTTCAGAGACCACATAGACCAAAGCCTTTCCTTCTCCCTAGGCACCAGGAAGCCCATGGTGTGTTTTGTAGAAGGCACAGTAGAACTGTCATAAAATCTGAAAGTTTTGTGTTGGAAGGAACCTTTAAGGATGATCTAGTCCAACACCACTGCAGTCAGCAGGGATATCTTCCACTAGAGCAGGTTGCTCAGAGCCCCAAACAACCTGACCTGCGATGGTTTCAAGGGTGGGATATCTACCACCTCCCTGGGCAACCTGTTCCAGTGTCTCACAAACTTCACTGTAAAGAGTTTCTTTCTACTTACCAGTATCTCTTCTCTTCCAGCTCAGAGCTATCCCCACTCATCACTACAAGCCCTGATAAAATGCCCCTCTTTCTTTTAATCCCCTTTCAGGTACTGGAAGGCTACTCTAAGGTCTCCCCAGAGCCTTCTCTCCCCCAGGCTGAACAGCCCCAAGTCTCACAGACTGTCCCCATAGGGGAGATGCTGCAGCCCTCTGACCATCTTCATGGCCTCCTCTGCACCCACTCAGTTTCCTGTCCTTCTTGGGGTACCAGAACTGGATGCAGTGCTCCAGGATAGGGCGTCATGAGAGCAGAGCAGAGGGGCAGAATCACCTTCCTGTCCCTGATGGTGACACTTCTGTTGATGCAGCTCAGGAATTCGTTGCCTTTTGGGCTGGCTCACATTGAGTTTTTCATCAACCAATGTACCAGACTGTGCTTTTGCTACTGTTTCCTACAAGCACCAAAGTGCAGCTCTCCAGAGATGTGGACTCAATATGTGCTCAGAATCAATTTGTCATACATTGTTGTGATGGACCGGACTGGAGCAGCTATGGTCTATTGTGTCAATGTGTATTTTGGGCAGCCTTTAATCTGCAGAGCCACCCGAGTGCTGTGTAACTATGTACATTAAACTCATTACATTTTTGACAAAATACAGTAAATCCCTATTCACAGAAGCCACTTCTCAAAACTGTGACTTGACTGTTTAATTTTTGTTGAATACCAAAGGGTGTACACCACGGGCTGACAATTGTTAAGATCATTCTATAGGATAAAGTCATTTTACATGACAACTGGCCTCTGAAAAGACTCTCTAGCCTGAAGATACTCTGTGTGACATCATTACTTCATTGATCTCCTATGTATCTACTTCCAAAACAAATACTATAGAGAAAGGGGGAAGTTTTTACATTTCACAGAATCCCAGCATGGAAGGAACCTCTGGAAACCATCTAGAGCACCCTACCTGTTAGAGCAGGGTCACCCACAGCAGCTTGCCTAGGACCACAATATCCAGTTGGGTTTGGAATCTCTGCAGAGAAGGAGACTCCAGAACCTCTCTGGGCAGCCTGCTCCAAGGATCCAGTACACTCACAGCAAATAATTTTTCTCTCCTGTCCAGATAGATACTCCTGGGTTCTAGTTTGTGCCTCTTGCCCCTTTTCCTGTTGCTGGATACCACTGAAAAGAGTCTGTCCCCATCCTTTTGCCCCCCACTCTTTAGCTCTTGCTGAGCATTGAGAAGATCTCTTCTGGGTGTCCTCTTGTCCAGGCTAAACAGCCTCAAGTCTCTCAACCTCATCTCAAAACAGAAATGCTCTAGTCCCATTAAACTAAACCAATTCATTACATATTTGTACAACATTTTCAAATATTAACAAACAAGCATTGAAGAGAGAACAATCCACTTTAGTTGAGAGGGAAAAAGAACATCAGTGACCTAACCACATCTTCACATTGGCTTTCCAAGACAGCAACTGATGCCTACTTACTCTTTGGCTCCTGGAAGTATGACTGCTTTTTCCTGTGATTCCAGTCTTGAAGGAAGAGCATTGGAGTTAAGAAACCTCTGCAAGCAAAGGAAAGGATGTGGTTATTTGCCAACCCTGACAAAAAACATCTCTTCCTTCCCACTTCCCCAGAGCCATCATACTGCTTACAGAATTTACTTTTCTTCTAAGTGATCCTTTGCCCCAGGAACACAAAGAGATCAGAGTGTTTATGAATACTCATATCCGCTGTGGCTGCAGTTGAGTCTTCAATCTTTATTGACTGCTAAAAGCAAGGCTAGGGAGGGGCCACTGCAGCTATCACTCAATCCCCTGTTACTGAAATAAAGACCTACTCTTGGAAATTGTGTTTAACAGGAATAAAAGATGGAAGCAACTGTATTAGCAGCTCCATTCAACCACAGCTGTGGGCTTTCTCTCTCTTCAAATTCTAACCTAGGCTGACCTGTAGGCAGAGCACCTGGTATCTCACCAGAGAAACACAACAAATCTCCCCTGAAGATCTTTCAGTTGGCTTTGACCTGAATAAACCAGACTTGGAACTTGGCTCTGAGGGCATCCAGCTTCACAATGACTCTCTCAGTTTTCATAGAATCACAGAATGGCAGGGACTGGAAGGGACCTCTGGAGATCATCCAGTACAAGTTCCCTACCAAAGCAGGATCACCTAGGGCAGGCCACACAAGAAGGTGTCCAGGCAGGTTTTGAAAGTCTCTAGAGAAAGAGACTCCACAACCTCTCTGGGTAGCCTTGTTCCAGTGCTTTCTCACCCTCACAGTAAAGAAGTTTTGCCTCATGTACAGGTGGAACTTCTTGTGTTCCAGTTTGTGTCCACTGCCCTCTATCACAGGGCACCACTGAAAAGAGTCTGGCCCCTTCTTGACAACCAGCCTTCAGATGTTTGCAAACATTAATAAGATTTCAGCCTTCTCCAAACCAAACAGCTTCAGATCTCTCAGCCTTTCCTTATCCTGGTCCTTTAATGATCCTTGTAGCCTCCAATGGACTTCCTCCTGTAGTTCCATGTCTCTCTTGAACCAGGGAGCCCAGAACTGTACATAGCACCCCAGAGGAGGTCTCACCAGGGCACAGTAGGGGAGCAGAAGAATCTTCCTTGACCTTTCTTCCCAAACTAGTCCTGAATGACAAACCTGCTAGGAATGAGCAACCAGATGTAGTCAACTGAGGAAAAACGTCTACACCTTGAATAAAGCACATACCCCTAAATCATCAGTATTACTCAGAAAAACTAAGGATAGATGCAAAAATAAAGAAAAGCTTCAGTGTACATGAATCAAAAGTAGGTAAACACAAACTGTGACCAAAATATTGTAAAGGAGATGAAAATCATCATAGAGATTATAATCGTGAAGGAGGTAATAAGAACACAGATAGGTCTAGAAGAGAAAAGACAACACTGCCAGCTACTAATTGCCAATGTTTTCTCCCTTTTATTTGGCATCCCAGAGGAAGCAGGGCAGGAGGCAGGCACTTTGCAATCTATCTGTCACATAGAAGAAAAACATAGAGTTGCTGGAGAATGTCCAGGGAAGGGCAGCAAAGCTGGTGAAGGGTCTAGAGAACAAGTCTTATGAGGTGGGGCTGAGGAGGCTGGGATTGCTTAGTCTGGAGAAGAGATCTCACTGCTCTCTACAACTCCCTGAAAGGATGTTGGGAATGAGGTAAGGGGTTGGTCTCCTCTCCTTAGTGTCAGGTAATGGGACGAGAGGAAATGGCCTGAAATTGTGCCAGGGAAGGTTTAGATTGGATATTAGGAACAATTTATTTCCTGAAAGAGTGGTCAGGCATTGGAACAGGCTGCCCAGGGAAGTGGTGGAATCACAGTCCCTGGAAGTGTTCAAGGAACCTGTAGTCACAGCACTTGGGGACACAGTTTAGTGGCCATGGTGGTCTTAGGTTGACAGTTGGACTCAATGATCCTGGAGGTCTCTTCCAACTAAAACAATTCTATGATTCTAAGAAGCAGGAAGTTGAAAGCTCACTTTATGCATGCAGTGATTACTACAAAAAATTACGCAGGAATAACATTTGAAATACTGAAGTATTTCAAATAATCTGAAGTATAAGCAAGTATGTGAGTGTTGAACCTCTGTGTGACAAAGATTATTTAGTAACAGAGACAAATGTAAAGGATAATAAGCTATATACACATTATAAAGATATTAGATGCAGCTAAACCACACTCAGAAAAATCCAAGGTGATTATAGGGATTCTAACCAGCTACAAATTACTGATCAGCCTTTAGAGAGTGAATAAACTGCACCACATGAACAATTTCTTCACCATTTCAGTAAACCTGAGGATGGAAACTCTACCATATGGATATCCTATGTATTGGCTGCCTTTTCTTACTCCTTTCTGAATGATCCCTGGCAAAGATTCAAGCTAAGCCTCCAGAAGTGGGGTTCAAGGTGTGACATCTGTCTGTAGTGCTGCCATGGGAGTTTGGAAAAGAATGGAAGGATGATGAGACAATTGTCCAGGAAATTTGTCATTTTCAGAATCAGAACTGCTTGTCCCAAGCTGGGTTATCAAAGTGATGTGGCCTGAGACCTGTGTAAGCCTCCCAGTGGTCTTGGAGATTATAAGAACTGGAAAGAAGACATAAAGCAATGCTGGGGCTTAAGACAAGGTAAAAGCATTTGGCAGCAAGCCTGGACTTTCTTTCTCCCTGGAGAAAGTCTGTTGGCACTCACGCTGGAAAGTGATGAACAAAAGTTTCTGCTTGTGCAGCATTTCCAGGACAGAGGGACTGAGAAAGCATTCTCCAAAAACGACTTACTATAGGGTGTGTATTGGAGAGCCAGAAGAGACACAGTGTTTGAGATTTGATGTGTGTCCCTGCTCACCACAGGGATCACCTTTAATGGTTCCACCCAACCCAAAATATTCTGATTCTAAAATGGAATATATCAAATCCACAGACAAATCACCTTCTGGCAGAGTGACAGCCTTGTTCCTTCTTTTCTCCACACATTGTAGTATATAAGGGAAAGCATCCACTGTCTCTAAGCTTGCCACACTGTCCTGTGCTGCCTGGTGACTACTATGGTCAAATCAGCCTCTTTTTGTTTCCAACAGGGTGAGCAAAAGCTTTTTCATAGAATCATAGAACCAACCTAATAGCCTTTTATGAGGACATAACAGGTGGATTGATGATGGTAGAGCAGTAGATGTGGTTTATCTTGATTTCAGTAAGACATTTGAGACTGTCTTCCACAGCATCCTTTTGGCTAAACTGAGGCAGTGTGGTCTGGATGATCAGGTAGTGAGGTGTGTTGGGAACTGGTTGAAGGAAAGAAGCCAGAGATCAATGGGATGGAGTCCAGTTGGAGACCTGTAACTAGTGGGGTCCCACAGGGGTGAGTACTGGGACCAGTTCTGTTCAATATATTCATCAGTGACCTGAATGAGGGCACAGAGTGCACTGTCAGCAAGTTTGCTGATGACACCAAACTGAGTGGAGTGGCTACCACACCAGAAGACTGTGCTGCTATTCAGCAAGACTTGGACAGGCTGGAGGGCTGGACAGGGAGAAATGAAATTAAATTCAACAATGNCGGGCTGCCCAAGGGGGTTGTGGAGTCTCCCTCTCTGGAAGTATTCAAAACTGGCCTGAATGTGTTCCTGTGTGATCTGCTATAGGAGATCCTGCTCTGCCAGGGGGGTTGGACTGAATGATCATTCGAGATCCCTTCCAGCCCCTGACATTCTGTGATTCTGCGATTTCAATTGGAAGAGACCTTCAAGATTATCAAGTTCAACTGTTATCTAACTACCAAGTCTGGAACTAAACCATGTCCCTCACACAAACACCTCCAGGGACAGGAATCACCTCCCTAGGCAGCCTGTTNGGGGTTGTTGTGGCCAACAACAGTGAAGAAGTTTCTTCTGACGTCCAACTGAAACCTCCCGTGGTGCAACTCAAGGCTATTTCCTCTTGTCCTACCATGTGATACTTAGGAGAAGAAACCAACCCCCACCCAGCTGCAACCTCCTTTCACGTAGCTATAGAGAGCAAGGTTGTCTCCCCCTAGCCTTCTTTGTTAAACATTTCTGGAGAAAAGAGGTCAGAATGTAGAAATTTCAAGAGTGGATATCTGAAGATAGGCAACAGTATTTTGATTTTGTCTGAAAATGGATACTTGGGACCAGTTTAGGACTAAGTTGCAAATGGAGAAACTACTGAGATTGTGCTGGCATTAATGTATCCAACCACTTGACCAGGGCAGTCCTCGTGCCAAGAAGAAACAGCCTCTAAGTCAAACCAGAGGAGGTTTAGGCTAGACATTAGGAACAGTTTATTCCTCTTGAAGGTTGCCAAGGCCTGAAACAGGCTGCCTAGGGTAGTGTTGCATTCCCCATCTCTGGAGGGCTTTAAAAGCTGTGTAGATGTGGTGCTGAGTGACCTGACAGTGCTAGGTTAATGGTTGGACCTGATCTTATAAGATTTTTCAACTAAAAATTCTGTGACTGTATGCTAAGAGAACTAAACTAAGAACAAAAATGTATGTTCATAAAACAGGACTTTACCAGAAAGAAATTACATGTCAGGAGGGAAAAAAAGTACTCATTGTTTGCAGGCTGATCCCAGAGAGCAAAGAACTTCAGAAGAATGAAAAGGAGCTATAAGAGCTTGACTATTCTTAATCTGTGTTGGTATTATTAATGTGAAAACAAGTATAGTAGCTAAGAGCTGTTGGCCAACAGAGAAAGGTGAGAGAGTCTGAGAAAAAATTATATCCTAGAATTTTATAATAAGTACTACAAGAAACACCCTGCTCACATTTGCCTGTTTCATCTTTTCTAAAGCCAAATCCATCACTTACACTGGCAAAACAGAAACCATGTAGTTCATATCAAATCCTTGAAAAGAAGCCTTGCCTCCTATTACAGCTATTTCCCCTCTATATTATTATTATTTTTTATTATTATATTAAAAAAAAAAATATGTGGGCAGAAGAGATTTTTATTGACTTGACAAAAGTAACTGCTTCTAGTTGAGGCACCTGAAGGCATATTTAATTGTAGGAGGAAGCCTGTTCACATGCTATCTATACAAATCACACATTCAAAATCATGTGTTTTTATAAGTGTTCCTTAAAAGCCCAGAAGAAAGAAAATCACTTCACCATTTCAAAAGCAAAATTATGAAAGGTTTCTGCCTAGACTGAGAATTTGCTCTGCTGAGGGATGTGTGTCTCTTGACATCAAACAGACATGAAATTAAGGGGGAAAATGTCAGGAGAACAGTAAGAAAATCTAAAGAAAATGGTTACAGAGCAAGGTTTGTGTATGTTTTCTTTCGCCACTCCATTGACACCTCCAGCAAACTGAAGTTGGAGTTTTGTTTTCATTTGGAATTCTTTGGGTTTGCTACTTCTTTAACTTTGGATTTGGGGTTTAATTAGTTGATTTTCCTACTAGTTTATGCAGGACAGTTTTCAAGTCTATCTATTGTACATCCCAAAGCAATTAAACAGCTAATGTTCAGGTATTTACAAAAACACGTGTGGATGATATTTAATCACCTTTGATGCCAGAAAATAACCTGAGGCAGGAGAAGGATGTGCCGTGGTAAAGGAAGGTTACTAAAGAGATTGATCTAAGAGGAGCAGTTTAAGCAAAGTGATGCTATAAACTAAACCTAGATTTTCTTTTCATGATTTCCTACTAGGACAAGAACAAGACCTATATTTGTTACTTGTCATTTACATTTTCAACCTTCTTCACAAACAGATATTTACTTACCTTTCTTAACACGGCTTCATTCTGAAATAGCATTCATGGAAACCTTTCAAAGCAATATCTGAAAGCAAAACATGTTTTAATTCCATGCAACCAGTAAATCTACAAACCAATTTTGTAAAGTGCTGAGTACTTAACTGTCGCTGATTTCAGTAGGTGACAAAGGTGTCCAGCATCTTTCTATTTTAACCACAAGCTTTTCCTCTGCTCAGTAAAGCATTGATCAATTCTGTATGTGACAGACAGTTCCTCCTACATTAGGGACAAATGAAAACAGAAACGTTCCTCTAATAACAAGTAGCAGCACTTACATAGCAATTCTTTTGCACCTCTCCAATACACCTTTGATAAGCAGCAATATTTAGCCAAGAGCAATAATTCAGTTGCTGCTTAAGTATGTTAGACTTTCAAATACAGATATTTTGAGTAGGCACTAAAAAGGGGAAAGAAAAAAAAAAAAAAGAAAGGGTCTTTTTTTGCCTTCTTCATTTTTGCATGTTAAGTATCATGCTCATACAGCTGAGAAATTACATCAGGTGTCGTAGTGCTGGGAAAGCTCTTCCATGCTGTTTTGCCAGTACACTGCAGTCCTGCCCTTCTGCATCCCTGTTATTCCAGCCTTTGCCCTCTCTTGAGCAGCCGCTGCCAGTTGTGCTAAATTGGGTAGTGGTTTTGGAAGTGAACAAATTGGGACTAGAAAAGGACCCCAAGCTCATTTTCAATTTTGTTCTGAGCTCCTATCTGAACTCAAGTAGTTAGGAAAGCAATAAATAGGCCAGGGCCATAGGGGAACAGTACTTGATGTACATTTGGGTCAGGGGCTACCACTAGGATTTCTTTAGAAATCCAGATGATGTTACATGAAAAAAAAAAAATTTTAAAAAAAAAATGTAAACCAACAAAAAGTTTTGTATGGAACATTTTTGCACTGCTGTTGTAGTATCAAAGTCAAGTATTGTCTCTGTGAGTAGCCAAATAGGTAAGAATGATATTTAAAACAAAAGTTTATTTTATCCAGGCAGTTATACATTGTAAATTTACTTCCTCAAATGTTTCAGCTTCCATTTTAAAATGGAATTGTAGGTTTACAAATAATTACTAGAAAAAAAAGAGAGCAATTGATGAAGGACTTACATTTAAATCTGCCTTAGGAGAAAAAGAATACAGGTTAGTCTGCAATTAAGACAATAACAGCTTAACAACCAAATGTCAATATTTATATTTATTATGTGGATTATTAAAATTCATAAATTATATTACCCAAGGTTTATTATAGCTGCATAATTAAGCAAAATAACAAAACTGCCCTCTTTTTTTTTTTGGTTCTTGTGCCTTGTCCTTTAGATGACTATCATGGAATGCGGTGATGGAAATTAGGTTGTTAGATTTTTTTAAATGGACATTTTATTAATTGTTTCCTGGTTGATTTAGCTCAGGTTTATTACTCTCTCACATGGTTTGTAAAGAGTTTATGTTAGAATGAGTAAGGTTGGAGAAATGATTTACTGGAAGGTGATCAGGTTTATGTGAAACATGCTCCTTGGTGGCAGGGCACGCCAGGAAGAGTTCATCCCATGGGATTTGCTCCCACAGAACCTTTCTTGCTAAATTTTATGAAAAGTATGAACAATATAACCCTAATACGTTAAGCTAAAAATCTTGGAGCATTGAAAACAAGACTCAAAGCTGCTCTTTAACAGAATAATGCCAGAATAATGCTCATATAGCCAGATTATCTCATGTGACAACATAGTACATGAACTGATGTTACATTTTCTAGATGTGGGGTGAGCCAAAGGCCAGGATAAAAGTTCTCCTTATATTTTTGCAGATAGGTTAGGTACTCTTTATTTTAAAATACCTTAGATTCTTAGATTTTAAAACCCTTAGATTTTAAAATCTTAGATTTTAAAACCCTTAGATTCTTTTAAAAGGAGCTTTAAATGACAATGGATAATTCCTAGCACATGAAACATCTCTGTGTTCATTAATGCTAAGAAAAACAAAGGGGATACTTTGGTGTTCCTACAAGTAGATTTGATTAATCTGCTGTTGTTTGTCTTGACTCCTTTCATTCCTTCACAGTTGGACACTGTTTATTATTGCTCACTGATAAAATAGTTCTAATAGAAACAATCACTCAAAGAAATGACAGAAGGATACCACAAAACCCAAGAAACTTCCACTTTTGCTAATTTGGAGACAAGCTCCTCCTCCTTTTATGCCCCAGTTCTAGACTGCCCAGTTCAAGAAGGACAAGGAATTACTAGAGAGAGTCCTGAGGGGACTGGAGCATCTCTGAGGAGAAAAGGCTAAGAGACTTGGGCCTCTTTAGTCTGGAGAAGAGCAGGTCCAGAGGGGATCTTCTCGATGCTCAGCATGAAGATGGGAGGTAAGAGGATGGGGCCAGACAGTTTTCAGTGTTGCTCAGTGATAGGTCAAGGGGCAATGGGCACAAACTGGAAGCCAGCAGGTTCCGTGTAAAGATGAGGAAAAGTTGCTTTGCTGTGAGCGTAATGGTGTCCTGGAGCAGGCTGCCCAGAGAGGTTGTGGAGTCTCATTCTCTGCAGAGATTCCAGACCCACCTGGACATTGTGATCCTGGACAAAATGCTCTGGCTAATCCTGCTTTAGTAGCAGGGTTGGACTAGATGATCTCCAGAGGTCCCCTCCAGCCCCCACTGTGCTGGGATTCTGTGACATCCTAGTGTTCTTCACTAACTCTAAACGTACTTTGTGGAAGAAAAATATTCTCATATAGTTTAAAATATTATCAGAGAGGCATGAAAACTAACCAGAGATGCTTGTTCTCATCTTTCAGATCCTCATAGTACTTCAGCAACCTGCTTGCAGCCCTTTCAATGATATCAAATATGCACATTAGTATAGAAAGAAAGCACAAAAACAATTGAGAACACAAGGATGACAAAACTCAGAGCTGCATTATTAAACAAGGGCAGAAAGGCTGGTTTCAAAAATGTCATTTTTAACAGCAATATGACAGCTTGTACTAGATGAGTTGCATGATGTGTTGTCACCTTAGCACACAGGGAGAAAACTTTGGAAAGATAGCCAGTTCATGCTCGTAAATTGAAATATCAGAGTGAATCTCCTTGAAATAAAACTAAGAAGTTGTCTGTCAAGGAACCGACTAAGCCTTTCTTTAGAGTGGAGGCATAAAGTCTGTCAGTATCTGCACCAATATTATTTATTGGCATTAGAAAAGTCTAAGAGGACCCTGAAGAAAACAAGATTTCATGTCTTCAGGTGGCAAATTGTCACTTTGGGTTTAGAACTGCCTGCAACTCTTCTATCTAAACAAAATTAGATTTCATTATCTTAAATGTAGAAGAGCAACAGGTTATAAAGTCCAGAATATCTGTTTACTGACGGGTTTAGTTCATGCTTATTCCAGTGAAATAAGACCTCATCATCACAGCATGGGTTGAAAAGACCTTAAAGGTCATAAAACCACAGAATTGGTTGAGTTGGAAGAGACCTTTCAGATCATCAAGTTCAATTGTTAGCCCAGCACCTCTAAGGCACCAGGGATACCTTCCATTAGATCAGGTTGCTCAAGGCCCCATCCAACCTGACTTTGAACACTTCCAGGCATGGGACATCTACAGCTTCTCTGGGCAACTGTCATGGTAGGCCTAAGCAGGCCAAAATCATCTGGTTTGCCCAGACATGTTCCCCTGCTCCCTCTCCTTCTGTTTTGGGGAGAAGCAACCACAGGAAAAAGAACTGGAGCCACTGAGTCAGAGGACTCTGGCCTGCCCAGACTTGTTTTGCATCCAGTGGTAAACAAGGTACACACACTCAGATTGTGTATGCCTTGGTCAAGGCCTGTGTTCTGCCCTAAAAAGGGTAGAGCAAGCCTATGGCTTCACCTAATATGGTCAAGTTTGGCTAACTGCCATTCTGATTGGCTGTTCTGTGTCCACAGGCCCATTAGTCTTGGGCTGTATGGATAAAATGAGATGAGCAGGTGACACAACGTGCTCTGCATGTATCCCTGCTCTGCTGTTGTATCCGTGCTTGCTGCTTATTACTGCCTTATTATATCCTGAACTGTCTGTGCCAAGAGTTTACCAGAAAGAGGCTCTAAATTCCTCCACGTGATCAATCAGCCTGCATAGCCAGCGTGACATTGTGCTGAGACTGCACACCGCAAGACATCCTGCCCACACCTGAAAGTCTCCTGCCAAGACGGGAAGTCCTGGAGATACACAGATCACCCAGAGAGATCAGGACCAGGTCAGAGATAGTCTGCCTCCTTTCCCCAGCAGCCTGGGAAGAATCAGAAATCTCAGCTGCTGAAAAGACAGTAACAGAATTCCCAGAAAGCGTTTGGGTACTGTCTGAAGCTGAAGCCAGCCCTGCCAGTTGAGAGATCATTTTGTGAGTAAATTCTTAAAGCCTCTTGTAATTCACCATTGCCTTCTGCCATAAGCAGAAAGGAGCTCCCTGAGTCCAGCTAGTGGGCAAGCACTGTATTGACCGTAGGAACTTTCTCTTCCAGTTCAACTGAGTTCAATTAATGTTATATTATTATTAGTTATTTCGAGAGCCTGTGTTATTATCTGTATAAAGTTTCTTTTCCCATGAGAAGAACTGATTATTATTAAAATTAGTGGTCAGGGTGGCAAGAGTTCTGAATATTGAATATTAATAAACAATATTAATCTTTGAAAATCATATCTCACATCAACTAAATACCCCTCCATAACAGCAACCTGTTCCTGTGTCTCAACACCCTCACAGTGAAGAATTTCTTTCTTACATCTACTCTAAACATACTGATATTCCAGCTTTTTGTGGCCACTGAGGAAATGGGATGCGACAGAAGCAGAAACCTGCAAGAGTCATCACCCAAACGCTCCCAGGCTGCTTCTGGCAAAGAACTTGACATTTTCCAGATGAATGTTTTAAACTGTAATATTCCTCCAAAATGGCTTAAAAACACTATGACTAAAACCTTCAATAACATTGTGACTTTTGTGTTTTTTTAACACGAAATGCATCTAGTCGCAAATTATTTGACCAGATTCTATATGAATGGCACAAAACCCTGAATGACCTTTCCTCCAGCACTCATGCCTATGGAAAGACCTCCAATGACTTTGTCAACACATTCGAGCTTTTTCTACACTTCTGCCTTAGTAGCATTACCTTAGCCTCAGAGCATGATGTATATTGAGATAAAACTTGAGCTCACCTTGTCAGACCTTTGCAACCTTCGGTCGGAAGTGGCAGGAGCAGTACAGCGTGTGCAGGTGTGCAACCCTTGGTGTCTCACAGGTAGCAAAGCTTCTGAGAACCATCTCTTCTGCTTGGTGGTTTGAAGTTGGGAGGGATCTTTGGAGATCATCCAGTTCCCATCCACTGCTAAAGCAGGGTAACCTACAGTAGGCTGCCCAGGATGACAATGTCCAGGTGGGTTTGGAATCTCTCCAGAGAGGGAGACTGCACAATCTGTCTGGGCATCCTGCTGCAGCGCTCTACCACTCTCCTGATGAAACTTCCTGTGTTCAAGTTTGTGCTCGTTGCCCTCCCCATCCTGTCACTGGACGCCACTGAAAACAGTGTGGCCCCACTCTGTTGACCCGCAGCCTTTAGATATAGATCAGCATTGAGAAGATTCCACTGATATAAGGTGCCTGTTAAACACAGTATACAATCAATCAAGAAGAACAAATACAAGAAGGTTTGGCCCAGATTTACTGATGTGGGTTTGGGAGTTACCCGCTCCCCACACTTTGTAAAATGACCCAGACTAAAACTCAGCTGGCTGGAAGTTTACATGAAGTTCTATTTACAGCTCAGCACAATGTACAAGCAGATATATACACTATATACAGGAATATTTACAGAAATATACAAGGTAAAGGTAATACAGAAACACAACACCCCTCCCAGAAATCGGAGACCCCAGGAGGGGCTCCCAACCACCCTTCCACCTTCTCCCCACCCCTATACCTTACCCCAAGGTTTTGAGGATCGGCCAGAGGAGGAGTTAGAAGAAAAGTGATTAGTGAAATTAATTTGCTGGAGAGAAGAAGCCAGAAGTTGCTAACAGCCCCAGACACTGTGCCCCAGAGAGTGCCACAAACCCGACTGTCTTATCTAATGTTTATGTTCTTAGTTTTATCCGTGTCAGCAAGCCTATGAGTGAAGTAGACATCACCATTGTTTCCTTTTCACAGCCTATAATATAATTTTCTTCATTAAAATATTCCAATTAGCCTTAAACCAGCACATTTACCAATATTGATATCTTCTTCCTAGTGATGATCATGGAGTGATGCCATGAGAATGAAGAAACACCTGTAATAAGACCTGTCCGCTCTTCATTCATCATAAACATAAGAATATATTTACAGAAAGGCAGAACTCAAATATTGTAATTCCATGAAATATAATTATTTGTTTGAGCAGAAATAGTTTGGGAGATGTGGGTGTTGGACTTGATGATTTCCAAAGTCTCTTTCCAATCCCTACCATTCTATCATTCTGGGATCACAACTTTGAGTGGTTAAGAGCACAGAGGATGCTCTGGTAAACATTAAGCATTGTAAATTAGTACTATCTGGTTTTATAAATGGATTAAAAAGTTTGGAGGTGAAAAGGAGAAATTAAGACTTTGTTAAGTATTAGTTTAGTTGTTTTCTGGTTTTCTGCATTTGAACAGAACTCTCTGTGTTCCCCTCTCTCATCTTTTTGTGTTTTAATTTTCGGTTAGGGAAAAAAAAAAGCATAAAAAATAATCAATCTTTTCTAAACATGGACACTTCTTCATTTGAAACTAATTTACCTGAAATCAGGTTATGTGACNTCTTTTCCAAACATGGGCACTTCTTCATTTGAAACTAATTTACCTGAAATCAGGTTATGTGACAGAAAACATTAAAACTGTCTCTGTAAGGGTCCTGTTCTTAATACACTTCTTGGGTAACTGAGGCCACTTTGGGATTCAAATGAATTGAATGATTTCAGCTGAACAAACAACTGCACAGAGAATCTGCATGTAAATATCAAGTTTGGTTGTCATTTTCATCTGTTGGTGATTTAGAACTAACTCTTACTATTTATCAAAACCCTTGTTTAAAATTACTTCTTATAAGGGCTGTTATGTGGTCTGGATCCAGCATAATATTTGTGGACTTGAGGATCTCAAGGTCTTTTCCAACCAGATGATTCTGTAATTCTGTATCTTTTCTCTCTTCACTTCCCAAGGCAAATGTATTTCACAGAATCATAGAACAGTTTGGGTTGGAAGGGACTTTCCAGATCTCTAGTTCCAAAACCCCTTCCATGGGCAGGGGTATCTTCCACTTGACCAGGCTGCTCACAGCCTCACCCAGCCTGGGCTTGAACACCTTCAGAGGGAGAGCATCCACAGCTTTCCCTGAGCAACCTGTTCCAGTGTCTCACCATCCTCACTGTAAAGAATTTCTTCCTAATATCCAATCTGAATCTACCCTCCTCAAGTTTAAACCCATTTCCTCCTTCCATTCTTTTCACAAGGGAATTGTAGTTGTCCAAACATTTCAAAAAGAAATGGAGCTGAAAAAAGAGCTTTACTGTCACAGAGAGATTGGAAAGTTGTCAACATGTGCCTTCTAATGACTTTTCTTTATGACTAAGTGTAATCTTTTTCTTCTGTGTAAATGCACAGGTATGAGCACAAGAAAAAAGCTGATAAAACTCAGTCATCCCCCATCTTTTCAGTCTGGAAGTTAACACAACTCTAGGAATGGAGGCACAAGAGGAAGAGGAGCTGGTAAGGTAAACAAAGCAGTCTTAGGCATCTTTTCTCTGTACAGGAGCAACATTTCAACCCAGCATCTGAAAAAGATTCATAGAATGGTTAGGGTTGGAAGGGACTCTAAGATGATGCTCACAAATACGTTTAAGTTGTGTATTCAATTCTGCTCAACTACTGGTGTAAAATTTTAATCAAAAAGGAAAAAAAAACAACTAAGAGAGCTCATTCAAAAAAGAAATTAGTGAAAAAAAAAAAAAAACTTTGGTCGTCTCTCATCAGTGAAAACTGATTTAGTTATGCAAATTACTGCTATGAATATTAAACCACTGATGAAAGGTTTTTAATGAAGGGATCTTTTGTTTTGGAAATGCAAGGGTATATGCTTTAATTTCTTGCTAATTTACTGTTCTTTGATAATGTTCGCATTTTCCCCAAAGTGACTTCACTGATGGGTTTAATACTGTGAATAGAACTACAGGCCAACAATACTGGTTTTGACAAGCCTTCCCCTGTGTAACTATAGATCATGATTTGCAGCCCCTTATGCACAATTCTATTAGGGTGAATTTTGTCTACAGGGCTTTCCATGAAATGAATTCTCATTTTAATGTTAGCCTCCTGCAGTTTTTAATTTTTAATCTGTAATATGAAATTGCAAATTTTACAAACATCATTTGAAAAAGCCACTAGGACAGAACCGAATGCCAAAGTTTACATATTGCCTAATTAGACTGTTATGAGAAGCAGCTTATCAATGTCAAGCCAAAGATCATCAAAAAAATCCAATTACTAATTTGAAAAACACATATATTTATAGGTTCATTTTGTTTAATTTGCATCCGATTAGCTTAATAATTGTTTAAAAATTGTATTAAGGTTAATAATTTTGCTTCACTTAGCAACACACCTGGGCTACCAAAGCAGTTTAGCAAATTAGTCAACTACCCTACTGAAAATAAAACCCAACTGTAATCTTTCCCATCATAAAGCACAGAGAGCTCATTACTCAAATGACAAGGCAATATTAAATATGAAAGGTATTAAATCCACTTACTAGCTGTCTCTCTACAGCTGTATTACTGGTCAAATGCTAAAAAGGAATGATCTGGTCCATTTGGGTTTTCCTGAACCTTTCATAGAATCACAGAATGGTTCAGGTTGGAGGGAGCTTTAAAGTTCATTTAGTCCATTATAGAATTGCTTCGGTTGGAAGAGACCTCTAAAATCGCAGAGTCCAGCCATTGACCTACCACCACCACGTCCATTAAACCATGTCCCAAGTGCTGTGTCCACACGTTTCTCCAACACCTCCAGGGATGGTGACTCCACCACCACCACCTCCCTGAGCAGCCTATTCCAATGCCTGACCAATCTTTCAGTAAAGAAATTTTTCCTAATATCCAATACAAATGTCCCCTGATACAGTTTGAGGCCATTTCCTCTTGCTACTCCCTAGTTACTAGGGAGAAAAGGGACAAACGCTCACCTCACTACAACCTCCTTTCAGGTAGTTGTAGAGAGGAACATATCTCATTTTACAACACAGTATGTTGTGTCCTGGGAGAAACAGCCAAGAGCTGTTTCGATGTCCTGAGAGTGCAGAAGGATTTGGCCTTCTAAAAGTTGGCATTAAAAGAGGGACAATACAGAAGAATTTCTTCTTTACAGCCAATTTAAGTGAGATGTCAGAAGTCTAAATTTATAATTATTTCAATTAGTAAGTCTGGGAAATAGGTCTTGTGATTGGAAATAATCTTTACCACTATGGAGTCCAATCTAAAAGATTGTATGAACTAAGTGCCACATCCACTGTTAGCTAACTCATCTGAAAAGTTCAGCACTCTTCTGTCCCTCCCTGATGGTTGGTGAGGCCAGTGGTGTCCTGAGACAACACAGTAGCTTCCCAAGAAGGAACTGCTGGTTTATGGACCACACCAATCCTATGGGCCAGCAAGGAAGACACCTATAGAAAAAGATAGAAGATCCATGAAGATACATGGTGGTGAAGATACATGGTGGTGTCCATGTTTCATCTGGTGACTTCAACAGGCTTCGTCTCTCCGTGGCAGATGAGCAGCCTTTGCCCCGAAAC
Source organism: Ramphastos sulfuratus (assembly GCA_013399055.1). Classification (NCBI taxonomy): domain Eukaryota; kingdom Metazoa; phylum Chordata; class Aves; order Piciformes; family Ramphastidae; genus Ramphastos; species Ramphastos sulfuratus. Next base: position 33,320 of record WBNM01001614.1, read on the forward strand.
TCAGAAGTCAAACTGGGTCTGTGAGCTCCTTTATTAAAATGGGAACATGGCTGAGGAGGGCCAGCTTTTGCCTGGGGATGTTCGTCTTTCCCTTTAGTTAATGGAAAGGAGGAGGCTTCTCTAGAGGGCGAATGAGAGCAGAAACCCAAGCTCAAGTGCCCTGGAGGCACTGCTGTGTCTCTGCTGACTACACAGAGGACCTTGGGAGGCAAGTCTCGGGATGATCAAATTAGTCTTGGAGCCTGCCTCAGTCCCTAATTGGCATTAGGTGCATCAGCTAATGAACAACGTAGAGCAGAACAAAGGAAACGCATGCAGGAGTAGCAGAAAAATTAGCCTGAGATAATTGGTGGTCTTGACTTTGCTGATGGTAATCACACTTTTTAAGAGGAAGGCTACAAAGTAATGCACACACTCTAAAAACCATTACAGTATATATACATACATCTAATAATTATACTATTTTGTCTTGGAAAACTGAGAGAATTGAGCTTCAACGGCTAAAAGCTGATGATTCTTCACCTGGTCCAGCTACCAGATCAGATCACGAGGTTTAAGTTTTAGCTGTAAGCTTTGTTTCAGGCTTTGACTCAAAAAATGCTCTTGGTGGGTTCATTTAAAATTAATTTGGCCCTTAACTTGTCTGCTGTATGATTTCTGACACAATGATCTGGTTGACCCTCCTAGAGGGTTTTAGCATTTCCCATTATTTAAAAATAGGTCATTCAGAGCTTCATGAACACATGTGAAATATTAATTACAAAGTTCACACCACAGTTTTGGTTAGTTGTGGAGTATCTTCTCTCTCACAGAAAAGCAAGGATTTACAACTGTGCGTTTTGCTTCAAAGATTTCATGGTAAATGGACTTTAGCTGCTTAAAAAGACCTCAGTATTTCAATGACATCTACAGGCCTGATTAGTTGATTCTTTGGAAACTCTGACCTTCATAAGGGCAATGAAACCTGCATCTGTTCCTGGTCTTCACAGATATTGCATTTAAAAATACTTCTAGAAGTGTATTTGATAAAGATGTGGATGTGTCTCCCTTGGAAACTAGCAGAAGAAAAAAAAAAAATGAGCTTTCTAATAGTTTCTGGTTGCAACAGGTTTTAAATTCTTTTCTTAAACCTGGTTAGGTGCTGAAATGCTTCACATCCATTTCTTAAAACTGATACCTGCAGTGGAAGACAGTAGAAAGCTTTACTCATTACTGCTTCTGCCAACTGAACAACCAGGCTCCCCAGTTAAAGAGAGACAGGGAACTACTGGAGAGAGTACAGTGGAGGCTACAAAGATGCTGAGGGGACTTGAACATCTCTGTGAGGAGGAAAGGCTGAGAGACCTGAGGCACTTCAGCCTGGAGAAGAGCATCCTGAAAGCAGATCTTCTCAATATAGATCTATACCTAAAGGTCTAGGGTAAGAGGATGGGGGCTAGGCTCTTGTCAGCTGTGACTGGTGACAGGACAAGCGGCAATGGGTTTAAACTGGAACTCAAAAGGAGCATGAGGAAAAAAACATTTTTTGCTGTGAGGGTGCTGGAGCTGCAGAGCAGGCTGCCCAGATAGGTTGTGGAGTCTCCTCCTCTGGAGAAATTCCAAGCTCACCTGGGCATTGTGATCCTGGGCAAACTGCTGTGGGTGATCCTGCTTTAAGCAGAGGGGTTGGACTATATGAGCTTCAGAAGTGACTTTGAACTGCCACCATGCTGGGATTCTGTATTTTTCTTTATCATACAGATGACTTAGTGAGGAAAAGCAATGATAGGAGTTCTAATCATAGATTGACAGGTACTAAAATACCACTAGGCAGAGGTACTCTTATGAACCATAAAAGTATATTAGTATCTCTCTCGAGTGCAGTAAAAACCTAGCAGGTGACCCAATGCACCTGACAGTTAAAATTCTAGTTGGGTATTTGTTGTCTTTTTAGTACTATAAAAGGTTACTTCATAGAATCATAGAACTGTTTCGGTTGGAAAAGACCTTCATGAGATGTTCTTCAAGTTTATTGTCTCCACAAATTAATGCTTTCGAACTGCACTTACCTCTAGTTGCAAGCCTGAGAATATTCAATAACTCTGACTTCTGGAGTTGCATATACCCTCACATGTAGTTTTTGAAAGGGTGTGAGTCCCACCTGTCTCTGGGTTTTTTTGTGACCTCCTCTGAGTATCAGCCATAAATTATATTTTGAAGAAGCAGGAAAGGAAGCTGAAGTGGGAATCTATGGAGACAACATCCTTAAAGATCATCAATTACCTGATATCTTTTAATTGCTGAGATTTGCTTCCCTCAGACCTTAACCTCTGGGAAATTATCAGATCTGAGAGTGTTTACAGCTCAGCATCGAGGTGAACAGCTACAATCACATACTTCTCTCAAAATAGGCTCACACCTGAGTGTCAAGTCAGGAGAGGAATGCCATGGAAGGATACAAATTAAAAAAGGTGGAAAATTCAAACTAGTGCAAGTTTTCTTTCCACGACTCAGGTAATTAAGCAGCTGATTTGGCTGTCCAAAGACTCTTTCAGACCAAGAACTTGCAGCGTTCAGAGAAGATATTGGATGTGAAAGAGAATGTCAAGAACAGACAGAATCATGGCACTGGTTGCAAAGAAATACTAAAATACAGTTTTGCTTTCAGGAGTTTTTGAAGGTTTTTAAACCTTTCATGACAATCAAGTGGATTTTTCAACCCTATTTCTGTAATGGAAGTAGAAAAATCCATCTGTTTTTAATGTGTGTAGATTAAATCAAGAGTATCTATGGAGGTTCCCATAGTGGAGTAATGCGAAGCAGTGACAATCAACAGCAGAGCAGTAAAAAGCTATCAAAAGGTTGTTTGCACTAAGAACACTCCTAGAAAATAAGATACTGTGTCCTGCTAAAATAATAAATATCCTGAAAGTACTTAATAGCTGTGTAGATGTGATGCTGAGGGATGTGGTTTAGTGATGGACTTGCAATGCTTGGTTAATGGTCAGACTCAATGAACTTAAGATTGAGGAGAGTAAATTTGGAGTGGGTATTAGAAAGAAATTCTTTACAGTGAGGCTGAAGAATGTTGGCACAGGTTGCCCAAGGAGATTGGATGACATGTTGGATGAGGCCTTGAGCAACCTGGTCTGGTGGAGGGTGTCTCTGCCCATAGCAGGGGTTTTGGAACTGAATGATCTTTGAGGTACTTTCCAACCCAAATAATTCTATGAATCTATGAAATTACTGTTGAGTAGCATCACTATTGTTCAAACTATCTCATGTAAACGAAACACTATGCTAAGATGTCACAACCAGGTATTTGGAGAGTCCAGAAAGACAATATAACCATGCAAATGCCAACATAGCCATAGAGAACTCTAACCACATTTTTATATGTCCCTGAAACCCAAAGTATTTATGAAAAACATAAAAAGTCAATTGTTCTTATCAACATCAGGTAGAAGTTTTCTAGGACCACCATGTTTAAATTAGTGAGGCACAAAAAGAAATTTAATTAAATTCACTCAAATTTGCAATTGAAACATCCTAGTTAGGTGGATGAGTAGCACACTAGGACAGCAAGGTTTTGCTGCAGACAAGCATCTGCCTAACACTTTAATCCCTCCTGATCTTCAGAAGTGCAAAAACTCTTCCAACACTAGAGGTCAGCTGTTCACCCATCTTTGATTTTCACATTATTCCACTTAAAAGTTCTGTATGTATTTCTTTGAATCAAACACAAACTGTGTTCTTCCAATAAAACACCAAAAAAAAAAAAATGGTTGCAATCACTTACAGCTCATATTTTGGGATAGAAAAATCACATCGTAAACTTACTTCCCAAAGGTAAAAAGAGGTAGTTGATAGTTATCTCTCCTCACAGGCATTTTTCAGTTTATATTAAATATGAGCATTACTGTGAATTCTTTTAATGTACTTTATTTCAATTTTGTGCCCAGCAAATTCTGCACAAGTACCCTTATTTCTCCTTGAAATATTCACCTAAGACTCAGGGTAACAGCCCATTTTTCAAAAGACATTGTGGCACATCAAAACAATTGTGACTAAGAATCATAGAATCAAGAAAGTTGGAAAAGGCCTCCAAGGTTATTCAAGTCCAAGTGTTAATACTGCCAAGTCCACCACTAAAATGTGTCCCTCAACACCATATCTATGTGGCTTTTAAATCCCTTCAAGGATGGAGACTCCACCATTGCTCTGGGCATCCTGCTGCCCTTCTCTGGACCTGCTCCAGCACCCCATATTGCAATAAAAGGCGTCAAGCAGGTATCTTTTTCTCCTGACATTTTCCCTGGTTTGCTTAGCATATTTCCACAACTGATATAACAACATCATTTACTAAGAGATTTCCATAAATTTAACCTCTGTTTTGTTTTGGGATTTTTGTTGGGTTTGATTTTTGTTTTTTTTTTTTTACTTTAAGGACTGGTTCTCTCATGTGAGACAATAACAGATACTGTCTTAGATCTCTTCTGAAACAGCTAAGCCTCCAAAGAGTAAAGCACTCAGGGTCAGATAGGACCCGTTTGGGTTTTAGAGGACAAAACCAACAATTATCCCATGGAGGGAATTTCTTGAACTGTCTAAACAGGCCATTAGGACTTGGCATCCTGGTTTGCATCAGGAAGAGTGTGACCAGTCTAGAGATGTGATTGCACCCCCTCTACTCAGTGCTGGTGGTGAGTATTGTGTTCCATTTTGGACCCCTCACTCCAAGAAGGCCATTGAGGTGCTGGAGCAGATCCAGAGAAGAGCAGCTAAGCTGGTGAAGGGCCTTGAACACAAGTTTTGTGAAGAATGTCTGGGGAACTGGGGCTGTTTAGCCTTCAGGAGAGGAGGCTGAGGAGAGGTCTCATTACCATCTACAACTACCCCAACAGAGGTTGGAGTGAGGTGGGAGTTGGTCCCTTCTCACATGCAATAAGTGACAGAATAAGAGAAAAGAGCCTCAAGTCATGCCAGTGAAAGCTCAGGTTGGGTATTAGGAGCAATTTCTTCCCAGAAAGGGTTATCAGACATTGGAATGGGCTGCCCAGGGAGGGAGTGGAATTACCAGCCGCGGAGGGATTTAAAAGAGGTGTGGATGGGGTGCTGAGGAACTTGACGTAGTGGCAGTGGCTTAGCAGTAGTTGTGGGATTGTGAGCTGTAGGCAAGTGGTTGGACTTAATGATCTCAAAAGTCTCTTCCAACCTCAACAGCTTAATGATTCTCTAACAAACTTAAAAAGAGACATTGTACTCTCTAGTATATCACCAGACAAAACTAATGTTTAAGTTATGTACTATTTTTGAATTATTGTTTAGGTGTTTAAAGTCTATTTACTCAGAATGGACATCAGCTGCTCAACAGAAGACAGAGTAGGTACTTTCTTGTGGGCTGGAACTCAAACTGAGCAAGCCTTTGGGAGTCACCTGGAAGATAGGTACTTAGATCAAAAGCCTCGAGATTAAAGCACTGCTGTACTTCCTCTTTATGTCTATTTTTCATAGTGAAGGTTACTGAGCCAAGAAAAGTGGAGTTTGTTGTATTTGTGCAATGAGGACACTCCTTGTGGCTCAGTGAAATATAAATGTGAAAACTGAGCAGCAATTGAGCAAGAACTTCAAATTCTGAGCAGAAACCTTCATTCATCTGGACCAGATAGTGGGCAGGATAGCACCAGGTTTTTTTGAGGGGTCGAATCATAGAATTATTTCAGCTGGAAAAGACCTCCAACATTATAGAATGCAACTTTCCACATAAGGCCACCATAGCCATTAAACCATGTCCACTCAAAAATAATTCTCTGCAGAAGGTACATAGATTAATACATAAGCACATACATAAGTCTGGTGTTCTCCAACCCATTTACCTTTATGTGTTGTTCAGCATTTCAGTTTCTCTGCACATGGATCTTCATTAGTGTGCATCATTAATTCCTCCCTTAACTCTCTTCTGAGATGTAGACATCTGCAAAAAAAAAAAAAACATCTAGAAGACAAAAGCAGCCTTCTTTCCCCTTAGAATGGTAGGTAATAGGAAAAATGGGGTAAGAAATCACAGAATCATAGAATTATTTAAGTTGGAAAAAACCTCTAAGATCATCAAATCAAATCATTCTCTTACTCTTCAAAGTGTTGTGATAAACATGTCCCTTAGCACATCTCTGAACCTATCAAACACCTCAAAGGATGGGGATTCAACCATCTCCCTGAAAACCTGTTCCAGGGAGAACCCGTTCAGTGAAGAGGTTTCTTCTAATATCCAACATAAACTTCCCCTGGTGCAATTTGAAGCCATTTCCTTTTGTCCTACCATTTGTTACTAGGGAGAAGAGACCAACACCCACCTCACTACAACCTCCATGATACATCATCAGTTTTAACAAAAATCATCCTTTTAGCACAATGTTCAAGTGACAGAATGTTGGGATTTAAACCTAGAGCATTGACTGCAACTTTAGCGTTATACAGGGCAAATCTTGCCTCACAAATTTGGTGGCTTTTTATGATGAAGTAACAGTGATGGTGGACAAGGGAAGGGCAACTGATGTCACCTACCTGGACCTGAGTAAGGCATTTGACTCTGTCCCACATGACATCCTGGTCACCAAGCTGGAAAAACATGGACTTGATGGGTGGAGTACTGCTGGATAAAGAATTGGCTGGATGGTCACATGCAGAGAGTGGTGATCAAGG
>WBNM01001617.1:0-29801 GCA_013399055.1 Ramphastos sulfuratus
GCTTTGTTGCCTTTTTCTGGACACTCCCCAACACCTCTATGTCTATTCTTGTAGTGACAGCTCCAAAACTGAACCCAGCACTCAAGGTGTGGCCACACCCATGCAAAGTACATTGGCATGATCATTTTCCTGACTCTACTGGTCACACTATTTCTGATACATGCCAGGATGCTCTTGGCCTTCTTGATCACCTGGGCACACATGGCTCTTGTTCAGCTGCTCTCAATCAACCCCTGCAGAGCTTTCTCTGCTGAGCTTTCTCTGCCCCAAACCTGGAGAACTCATGGGGTTGTTGTGACCCAAATGCAGGACCCAGCACTTGGCCTTGTTGAATCTCATGCAATTGGCCTCAACCCATCAATCCGACCTGCCCAGGTCTGTCTGCAGAGCCTTCCTACTCACAAGCAGATAAACCACCCCGCTCAGCTTGGTGTCATCTGCAAATTTACTGAGAGCCCAGATCATTGCCAAATACATTAAAGAGAACTGGCCCCAGCACTGAGCCCTGGGAAACACCACTTGTGACCATCTGCCAACTGGATTTAACTCCATTCCCCACCACTCTTTGGGCCCAGCCATCAGCCAGTTTTTCACCTAGTGAAGACTCCACCCACCCAAGCCATGAGCAGCTAAAAGGAATTAAATTGTCTTAGGGGTCTGTGGCATGGTTTTGGTAGGGGGGTGGTGTTCTGTTTAGTGATGAATAGATTTGGGAAGTGGTAGTGACTTTAGACCTACCAGCAGATGCACAAACAGTTTGACTGCTCTAGGTCAGAAGCAGCAGTGGTGCCTGGCAGTGTGCTTTCATGGTGAAGTGCTTATATGTATTTATCTTTTCTCCTTTGTCTGCATGAGTGTGCATTTGTGCACTAAGATGAGTAGGAGCATGCCTGCCTTGATTCATATGTGGCTTTAATTTTGCACAGAGTCACAGAAACATTCAGGTGGGAAAAGATCCTCAGGATCACCAAGTCTGACCAATATCTCTACTCTACAAAGTTCACCCTAAACAATACCCCCAAGCAGCACATCCAAATCACTTTTCAAGACATCCAGGGTTGCTGACTCCACCACCTCCCTGGACAGCCCATTCCAATGCCTGACCACACTTGCTGGGAAACTCTTTCCTTAGCTTTAGTGAGATTTCTAAAGCTTACAAAATGCTGGACACTGCTGTCATAGAATCATAGAATGGCAAGGCTGGAAGGGACCTCAAGGATCATCTGGGTCCAACCCCCTGCCATAGGCAGGGACACCTCCCACTAGCACAGGTTACTCAAGGCCTCATCCAACCTGGCCTTGAACACCTCCAGGGAGGGAGCAGCCACAACCTCCCTGGGCAACCTGTTCCAGTGTCTCACCATCCTCACTGAAAAGAACTTCCTCCTAACATCCAGTCTAAATCTTCCCTCTGCGAGTTTAAACCCATTGCCCCTTGTCCTGTCATTACAAGACCTTGTAAATAGTCCCTCCCCAGCCTTCCTGTTGGCCCCCTTCAGACATTGGAAGGCTACTATAAGGTCTCCCAATAGGTCTCTCTCTCTGTGTCCAGTTGTCTTCATTCCAGGGTTTAGGAGCATGCTGTGCTCCTAGGTATAGGACTTGGGGAGAGCTTTGGAGAATAGCTCTACCAACCCCTCCCAGAAAGGAGAGATTAAGCAATTTGGGAAACTGCAGGTATGAAAAGATTCTTCCTTGACTAAATGAATCAACCATGGACATTTAGCACTCTCATAAAACTAGATCACAGATAATATAAGCCAATCTTCTGTGGAAGTCCATTCAGAACCAGGTTAATTTCACATTTTGCTGCTCTCTTTAAGTGGTAGTGGTGATGATAAAATGTCCACACTACCAAGTCTGCAGTCTTTGAATCTCTGAGATGATTTGAAATGCCTTTGCGTTTCTTTTCAAGTGGTTCCAACACATGACTGGAGCTCTCATTAGAATGATCTTCATGTAAGGCTTGCTTTGCTTCCCAGCTATCATCCACCTCATGCTTTCCATTTGTGGGTAAAGTAAAGCTGCATCTGATAACTACTTGGAAATATGCTCTGTGATTACTAATTACCTGGGCTGAGTTACTGACTTCTGTGCTCCAGCACAACTAGGGACTTTCTTTTCTTTTCCTATGGTGTTTGCCTCATTATTAGCCATAATGGTGACATTTATACTCTAAATGGGATGAAGGCATGGAAAGGAAGCTGTATGTAAGGAAAGGGCCTCTGTGAACACTGAGGTATTGAAGTTAATTGTAATCCATGAATGTGGATTTAATGTTTGGCTTCTATTGTCTTAAAAATATTTTTGAGGAATGGTATCAAGGTTATAGACCTGCCTAATATGGTGTTAAAATGACCACAGGTGGTAATAAAGCAGCACAAATATTCTGTGAAATGAGAGGTCTTCAAAAGGTCTACATAAGCATCAGGAAACCCTTTGCAGATGAAGTAGGCAGTGGTAAAGAGGGAATCTTCCAAAATGCATTTCAGAGGTTGTACCTTGGCAGGACTCTTGGTTATCCTAAAATGCTGAATAAGAGAGTACAATTCCAGCCACAGCTCCATATTCCAGAAGCTCAGGTTTACAGACAGCTTGTAAATATGTGTGGGCAGAGGTAATTCTGTGGTTTGAAATTGCTGTTCCTCCCCATTGGTTAGCAGAACAGAAAAGTGGTATTTAAAAAGCATCTACCCACACACACCCCCCAAAAAAACCAACCCACCAAAACCTAAACAAAAGGTAGTTGTACTTTAGACCTAAAAAATTTATGTACTAGTTAGGACTCAAGAATTTAAAATGATATATAGTTTGGATCCACTGAAGCATTTAAAATGAAGCAAAGGCAGTTAGGTTCCTAGCTCACCTCTTTGTCAATGCTAAATGTTTCCAGCTAAGTCTTCCCTTGCATTTTCTCCACACTTGCCTTTTGTTTTAGTCTCCTGTCACAGATTCATAGAGTTACAGAGTGGTTTGGGTTGGAAGGGACTTGAAGATCATCTAGTAGTTCCAACCTCCCTGCCATGGGCAGCAACATCTTCCACCAGACCAATCTGCTCCAGTCTTCATCCACCTTGACCTTGAACACAACCTCCCTGGACAACCTGTTCCAGTACCTCACCACCCTCACTCTAATGAATTTCTTCCTATTCTCTAGTCTAAATCTCCCCTCTTCCAGCTCAAAACCATTCCCCTTTGTCCTATCACTACAGACGCTTGTAAAAAGTCCCTCTCCAGCTCTCCTATAGCCCACTTCAGGTACTGGAAGGCTGCTCTCAGGTCTCCCAAGAGTCTTCCCTTCTCCAGGCTGAACAGCCCCAACTCTTTCAGCCTGTCCCCACAGGGGAGGTTCTCCAGCCCTCTGATCATCTTTGTGGCCTCTTCTGGACCTAACTCCATGTACTTCTTGTCCTGGGGGCACCAGAACTGGGCACGGTACTCCAGGTGGGGTCTTGGCAGAGCAGAGAAGAATCCCCTTCCTCCATTCTGCTGGTCACACTTTTGATGTAACCCAGCACACGGTTGCTTTGTGGGCTGCCATTGACCATTGCTGGCTCATGTTGAGTGTTTCATCAACTGACCGCCCCAAATCCTTCTCCTTGAGAGTGCTCTCAAGCCATTCCTCACCCCTCATCACTAGCAGCCATGCAGGAAAATTATTTTAAAAAGCCATCTTTTTGTTTGTTTGGTTATAGCATCTTATAACTTCCAGAAGTAGTTCCATAAGCAGTTAGCAAACACTTAAGAGCATGTTTTATAAGAGGACAGGATTAGAAGGCTGCCAAAAGCAATCTAGAAATCTGTGATTTTATTGATGCTCTCATCCTATATCACATTGAACAAGACTTTTAATCAGCCTCTTTCACCTCACAGTGGTTAGAATCACAGAATCATAGAATGACTTCATTTGGAAGGGACCTTAGAGATCATCTACTCCATCCTTCCTGCCATGGACCTTCCCTAGACTTACTAGCTCAAAGCCTCACCCAACCTGGCCTTGGTGTCGCACATCAATGTTTTTTAATAGCATATATTAACTGAAGTTGACTGGGAAACAGTATTTCAGTTTTGAGGTAGGACCCTTCGGTCAGGTATGTGTTTAGCTCTGGTTTCGCAGTCATGTTTTAGGGGTAGGTTTTTACTCTCCTTCATCATGACACCCTCCTTCATTCAAGGTCAGGCTTGATGGGGTCTGAGCAACCTGATCTAGTTGGAGATGTCCTTACTTACTTTAGGAGGTGTTGGTCTAGGAGACCTTGAGATGTTCTTTCCAACCCAGTGCACTTTGTGATTCCGCGATCTTGTGTTGTACTGCAATGATACTGAATGTGAGAAGAAAGGATGTCCTGATCTTGACAGTTAAAGGAGTAAAGGAGTTGTGATGGAAGAGAGGCCCTTAATAAGACTGAATAAGGAAAACACCAAGCCACTATAAACACTGCTGCTGTGGATACTGTCCCTTGCCAGTAAAGTACTGGATTTCTGTGAGCTGACTTCCAAGTAGAATTTTTGCTAATGGAAAATTTTCAGCCAGCTCAAATGTTCTTCTTTTTATTGGGATGTTTGCTGTTGGAATGCACTTATTTAAATCAATAGAAGGAGAAAAAACAAACACTTCATCTTAAGGCACTGTCTGCTAAATGCAGACATTTTACTTCTTCCCAGGAGAAGTAGTAAAATGTAAAACTTAATTACAAAGGTCTACCTGGAACTTTGATCTACTTAAAGCTTCTCAGTTTTGACCAGCTAAGCAAAAGCTAAGGTAAAACTGAAGGAAAGACTCACTCTAGGGCAAGAATATTTGAATCAGGTTTTAGGTAGGGGCAGAATCACAGAATGTCAGGGGCTGGAAGTGACCTTAAAAGATTATCCAGTCCAACCCCGCTGCCAGAGTAGGACCACTCTTTTCTTTTTTTTGTTTCTTTTTTTTTTTTTCCCCACAGTCCAGTTTTCATTTTTATTTTCTTTTTTATCCCACTTCTCCCCCATCTCCTTCCTTTCCTCTCCATGTCCGATTCCCCCCCTTCTCCTTTTCTTTCTGTCTCCTTCCTTTTCTCTCATCTTCCTCTTTTCGTCTCCATTCTTTTCCTAATCATCTCTCTCCTTTTCCACCTTGTCTACCCCTTTCCCACCGCACACCATATTTTCTCTTTTTCCCCCCAATTCCAGAGCACCTGGGCTCTGTTGCAGTCTCCTCCCACCCCAGGTGTGGCCACTTTGCCCTCCCTGCCCACTCTCCTATTTAATCCACCCAAGGAAAGACAGAAGGCTCAAGCTGTGCCCAACTGGGCAGAGGGATCCTCCTCCTATCATTACTGGTGAGTCCTCATGGTGCACACTGGGTGAATGGGAGTGGGATCTAAAGGCCGGGGGGCCTGGTGGCCCCCCGGTTAGGTAGGAATGAGTTTCATGATTGCTCTAACATCACTCAGGATGCTGGCTGGGCCTCCTTACTTAGATTGAGCTCCTCTGTGTTTAGCTGTTAGAAGCAAGATTTAATTCCTATACAAGCCCCTACACAACATCTTCCTCTTTGCACAAGGGGCAGGTGGCTGATTTCGGAGAGTTTGCAGATGACAGAAGGTTGGCATGTGAAGAAATTAGGCCCATTAGTCAACTGACATGGAGCTCACTCTGGTTTTATTTCTGTGTGAAAACTTCCTTCTTGAACTAAATATTCCATTGTTCATCTTGGATATTTTTCTTATTCTGGCAGCCATCACAAACGTTTTCCTGAAATTGTAGTTCTTAATGCACTCTAGAGCTAGCGGTGGAGTCAGTTTCTTATTAATGATCGTTTAGTGCTCTGGCAATGCTTAGTTCAATCTGCTTTTGTAGGAGAGGTGGTTCTTTTATGAATCTATGGTTTTATTCAGGGAAGGAATTAAGTAGTTGGTTGAGAAAAGCACTGGGAATTTATATTGCTTACATGTGCAGAGGGAAGTCACTGGATAAAGAATTGGCTGGATGGTCACATGCAGAGAGTTGTGATCAAGGGCACAATGTCCACCTGGAGACCAGTGACAAGTGGGAGTGCGTGTGTGGGTGTATGCATGTAAAATTATGCTAAGCTGTAAAATATAGCTTCATTCCTGAACTTCCAGCTGGCTGAGTTAGTCTGGTGAATTTGGGGGTGTGGGGATGTGAAACTCCAAACCATGACAAGGGGAAATTTAAACTGGATATTAGGAAGAAGTTCTTTCCCATGAGAGTAGTGAAACACTGGAACAGATTGCCCAGAGAGGTTGTGGATGCTCCCTCCCTGGAGGTATTCAAGGCTAGGTTGAATGAGGTCTTGAGTGACCTGCCCTAGTGGGTGGTGTCCCTGCCTATGGTGGGGGAGTTAGAACTGGGTGATCTTTGGGGTGCCTTCCAACCTAAACCATTCTATGACTCTCCACGTAACAGCAATGTGCCCTTGTGGCCAAGAGAGCCAATGGCATCCTGGGGTGCATCAGGAAAAAATGTGTTCAGCAGGGGTAAGGAGGTTTCTCTTTCCTTCTACTCTGTCCTAGTGAGACCACACCTGGAATTCGGTGTCAAATTTTGGTGTCCCCAGTTCAAGAGAGACAGAGACCTGGCTCAGAGAGCCATGAGGACGATAGGGCAAATGCTCAAGTCCCCCAGTGAGGAGATACCAAGAACCCTGGGGCTGTTTAGTCTGCAAAAGAGAAGACTGAGAGGAGATCTGATCAGTGTCTGTAAGTATCTGAGGGGTGGGTGTCAAGTGGATGAGGCCAATCTCTTTTTGGTTGTCAGCAGCAATAAGACAAGGAGCAACAACTACAAACTGGAATACAGAAGCTTTCACCTCAATATAAGTAGAAACCTCTTTACAGTGAGGGTGACAGAGCCTTGGAACAGGCTGCCCAGAGAAGTTTTGGTGCCTCTTTCTCTGGAGACTTTCAAAACCTGTCTGGATGTGTTTCTGTGTGAACTCCCCTAGGTGATTCTGCCTTGGCCAGGTGGTCGGACTCTATTTCTGGAGGTCTCTTTCAAACTCTAAGGTTCTGTGATTCTGTGAGTGGTGGTTACTATGTGTTTGAGATGCTTAAGCAGTTTAGAGAAGATAGAGAGAATGAAAGTGGTCTCTTAAGATCTCTCACCCAGGAGAGTGAAGAGATATGTGAAGAGATATTCTTGCTATTGTGAATTTAATGTATGCGTGATGCACTCCGCCTCCGATCCATTTTAAAAGATGTAGTCATAATAAAGAATATTCCAGTAATATTCTTGACATAGAAATGCATAGAGAGCACCTGAAATTTTGCTCTTTTCAGAATATACTTGGGGCTATTATGCTATGCTAGGGATAGAAATCAAAACAAAACCACTTTACTGTTGTCATTTGTTGTCTGACTTTGAGAAAATATGGATTGTGAAGCCCTTTCTTTGAGTTAATGTGCTTTGTTTTTCCTTCTAAATATGTTTACCATAACAAGCCTCGATATTTACATTATGTGGAGTGATTTAGTTGTCTTGCATTCTTTGCTATTGTACATATGATTTGGGTTTGACCGGGGTTCTTTGGTGCCATCCCAAATTTTCTATTATCAAAGCCAAACTTTGTATCAATTTATAAAAGACAACATTTTATTTGCATAAAACCCACATTTAATCAGTTATACATTTCCATGTTGTTATTATATTAACATTATCCTGCTATAACTAAAATAGCCTTTGGACAATGAGAATATTACATATTTGAAGAGAAAAAAATGAATTTGCTGTTCAAGTTTAAGTGGGAGGGTATTCTTGGAAGCAAGCCTGGAAGGCTGAATGTACTTTGTATACACAGAGTTTGTTTGGAAAGAGAGAGCAGACTAAATTATTTCATAATGTTGTCTTGTGCTTTTTGCAGCAGTCCTAAGATGAAGACAGTTCTACTTTTTCAAAGCTATATTGAAGTTAATAAACAACAAATGATAGAAGAGATTTCTTATTTAGAATGAAACAAACTGAACTTTGACTAGAATTAATAACTGAAATAAGGAACTAAAGACAATGCATCATAACTTAGCACCATGTTGCTATGCTCAACTATAAACTTCACTGTAAATGTGCATTTTTGCAAAGGCTTAATTTATTTCAGTCCCCACTGTATTTAAGCCACCGAGAGTGACACAAGGTGATATTATTGTCCATTATCTTCTCTATTTTGATGTTGTGCAATACCTTCCAAAGTCATTCAGGCTGGTGAATAAATGTGCATGAATTTGGGTAATTGGTTTGGAATATCACAAAATGTTAGAGGTTGGAAGGGAATGCCAGAGATCATAGTCCAACATCCTTGCCAAAAGCAGTATCACCTAGGATAGCCCAAACAGGAGTGCATCCAGGAGGGTTTTGAAAGTCTCCAGAGAAGGAGACTCCACAACCTCCTGCATACAAACATGCTAATGCCTGAACATCCAAACTTTCATCCCTTGAATAATAATGAAGAAAAAATTTAAAAAGCATTAAGCGTTTTGCAGAACAACAAAAATCTCCAAAGAATCAATCACACACACAACTTCCTTTCAGAGATGTGCTGCAGACATCCTCAGTTTTCTCCTTCTACATGTGTAATTGAGAGACAGAAAATGTTTGCTATTCATTTTGTGTGATGTTCAATACAGATTGAAGTGAAATTAAAGTTAGAAGTCAAGAGAGGGGATTCTACCCCTCTACTCTGCTCCTGTGAGACTCCACCTCAAATACTGCATCCAGCTCTCTTGTCCCAATCACAAGTACACGGAGCTGTTGGAGTGAGGCCGGGGCAGGACCACAAAGATGATCCAAGGGCTCAAGCATCTCTACTATAAGGGCAGGCTGAGGGAGCTGGGGTTGTTCAAACTTGAGAAGACAAGGCGCCAGGGGGATCTCTCAGCTGCTTTCTAATACCTGAAGGGAGCCTACAGGAAGATTGGAGAGAGATTTTTCTAAAGGGTGTCTAGCAATAGGACAAGGGGGAATGGTTTGAAGCTGAGGGAGACTGGATCTTAGGAAGAAGTTCTTCTGTACAAGGGTGGTGAGACTCTGGAATAGGTTGCCCTGGGAGGGTGTGGCTGCCTCCTCCCTGGGGGTGTTGAATGCTGGGTTAGATGAGGCCTTGAGCAGCTGAATCTAGCTGAGAGGTGTCCCTGCCCATGGTGGGGAGGTTGGAAGGGACCTTAGAGATCCTCTACTCCAATCTAAGCCATTCTGTGACTCTGATTGAAATGCTTTACTGGTAAAGTTGTTCAGGTCAGCTGTTGTTTCTGAAGCATTCAGTTAATTAGACTGCTCCTCTCTTGATGCATCTTTTCTAGATGAGCTATGAAGGGCCTAGACACAAGAATGGGTCAGTCTGACCTTTTAGTAGAAGAGAAAGTTGCAAATTCAGTTAACTACTTGTGCTGATAGTTCTTGCAGAATACTTATTTTCATTAAGTGAACTGCAAGAGATGACACATGGCTATTGTGTTTCCCTTGCTCATCTTTCATGCAGCAGCTGTGGTAGATGATCCTACAATTCTGAGGCATTTTTGTGAACTCATGCATAAGCATTTCTTACAGTGTTAGCATTTCTGTAAGAACTCTTAGGGCAGAAAAGGATTTGTAGAACAAATTGTTTGTACTTCAGATGAAAGACTCTTTTTTTTGCCATCAACAGCAAAAGTGAAATATCAAGCCATCTGTTAGCTTTTTAACATATATCCCCCTATACGTAAAATAAATTAAAACTAATGCATGCCACAGCTCACTGAAAGGACTCTCTTAATTCATGATTTTTGCACTAAAAGCAAGGAGAGGGATGAAGTAAAAGTGTGTTGATTCAATTTCACCTCAAAGAGGGGACAGCTGTGCCTCCTCTAGAGATGGATTATAGTTCAGCCCACAGGCTGGACACTGACTTCTTTTTTTTCTCCTTCTGCCCCTTCTTTTGATAAGAAAGATTTTCTATGCTGTGCTCTTTCTGCTGCAGTGGAGTCAAAAGCTCAGAGCCCTGAATGTTAAGCATGTGCAGACGGAGATGTGTAGCAAGTTAAAATAGTGCCTTGAATCAAATTAGTATGTCAAACTGCACCAGCAAGGGGAGGGGAGGGGAAAGCTCTTTAACACATTAATAAAAGCAGATGAAATATGGTCCAGGGTGTACCTATACATAAGTACATGTTTTAGTGGCCAGAATAGCTGACTGCACTCTTAGTTTGTTTTTATGTTGAACATAAGCTTAACAATCATCAGCACACAAGAATTCAGTGTTGCTCTGAATGAACTCATAATATTCCAATTACAGAACCATTAAGTTTGGAAGAGATCTCTGAATGCCACACAGTTCAACTGCAATGAGACCAGATCATTCTGACCATTGTCAACCTTCATGCAAGACACTGAGATGACAGTGTAATGAGACAGAGCAATAGCCAAATAAACAGGATCACAGAACCATTGTGGCTCAAACACCTTCAAGATCAAGTCCAACCATTAATTAACTCTACCAGGGCCACTACTATGCCATATCATTGAGCAACATATCTAGATGGCTTTTAAATACATCCAGGAATGGTGATTCACTCACTTGCCTGGGCAACTTGTTCCAGTCTTTGATAAACCTTTTGGTATAGAAGTTCTTCTTAATGTCCAATCTAAAGATGCTCTCCCTCCTTCTGTTTTGGGTAGAAGCAGCTGTGGGAAATAGGACAAAGAACCTGGAGCCACTAAGTCTATGGACCGTGGCCTGCCCAGAAGTGTTTTGAACCCTGTGGTAAACAAGGTACACATGGTTGCCTTGTGCAAGGCCTGTGCTCTGCCCTAAAAAGGGTAAAGCAAGCCCTGGCTTCACCTAATATGGTCAAGCTTGGCTAACTGCCGTTCTGATTGGCTATTCTGTGTCCAAAGGCCTATTAGCCTCAGGCTGGATGGATATAAAGGGAGATGAGCAGGGAGCACAATGTGCGCTCTGCCATTACAAAGTGTGTCTGCTGTTACATATGTGCTCCACTATTGTATCTGCTTTCTGCCATTGTATCTGTGTTCCTACTACTATATTGCATCCTGAGCTGTGTGGAACCCCAGTGACCAGGATCAGGCTCTAAATGCCTCCACGTGTTTGGCCTGCGTAGCTAGTGTGACACCGTGCTGAGACTGTATATCACAAGACATCCTGCCTGCACCTGGAAGACTTCTGCTAAGAAGGGAAGCCCTGGAGATAACACGGATCATCCAGAGAGTCAGGACCAGGTCAGAGATCATCTGCCTCCTTTCCCCAGCACCCAGAAGCCTGGGGAAACTCCAAAGCCTCTAACGGCTACCGACAGCAACCTCACCACGAGCTTTGGGTACTGTCAGATAATATTTTTGTGAGTAAATACTTTAAAACCTCTTGTAATCATTAATTGCCTTCTGCCATAAGCAGAAAGGAGCTCCTTGCATCCATCTAGTGAGCAAGTGGAGTATTGACCACAAGCAGTTCACTAACCGCAAAGCCTTCTCTGCCAGTTTAATCAAGTTCAATTAATGTATATATTTACTAGTTGTTCCTAGATCCTGTTATAACCTGTATATAAAGTTTCCATGAGTGATGCATAGAACCTATTATTATTAAATTGGTGATAGGGGTGACGTGAGTTGTGAATGTTTAATATTAATAAACTATATTAATATTTTTTTAAAATATCATCTTGCAGTAATTAATTACCCCTCCACTACAACCCCCCCAGGGGCCCTTCTGCTGGGCAGCTTTCCAGCCATCAACCCCAAGCCTGTAGTGATGCATGAGGCTGTTGCAGCCCAAAAGCAGCACTTGGCCTTGTTGAAGCCCGTAGGACCATTGATCCTGCCTGTCCAGGTCCCTCTGAAGAGCCTTTCTAACCTCCAGCAGATCAACACTCCCACCTAACTTGGTGTCACCTGCAGACTTACTGAGGGTGCTTTCGATCTCGCTGTCCAGACCACTGATATTAAACAGGAGTGGCTGTAGCACTGAGCCCTGGAGAACACCACTTTGTGACCAACTGCCACTTTCTGACCCTGAGCATCCAGCCAGTGTTTGATCCAGCAAAGTGTCTGCTCATCCAGGCCTAGGGCAGCTGAGTTTTCCATGAGGAAAGCTGTTCTATGTGGAACAGTATCAAAGGCTGTACTGAGGTCCAAATAAATAACATCCACAACCTCTCCCTTATCCACCACATGGGTCTTCTTGTCATAGAAGGAGATGAAGCTTGTTAGCAGGACTTGCCCTTCTGACTGGTCCTGATCACCTGATTGCCCTGCAAATGGTGTAAATGTTATAAGCAGAAAAATCCTTTAGACAGAATATTGTATGAATTACCCATGCTCTAGAAGCACAAGCTGCTAATGGCAAGTGGGTGCACAATGACAACTAATGCCACTGAGTATATTGCTTCTAGTCTTGCTATTTATATCTGTGCAATGTGAATGGTGTAGGTGATGGGATTGTTTTCTCAGCTAACTTCACATTACATTCTAGGGCATTTCGTCCTACTAAAAATATTTGTTTACTTAAAATGTACATATTTACTTCAAATTTACATAATTCATAGCAAGTGATTCAACTACTTAAACATCTAAAATAGGTTTAAGTAAAATAGGCTGCTCTCTCTGCCTCCAGCTACCAGTCAGGTCACATAGGATGTGCCAGAGGTTACATGTCAGTATCTGGATTTTTTAGATATCCTACAACCTATAAGATGGAACTGGATACTTGTGTGTAGGATGTTGGCTGCCTCCATGCTGCTCAAGGATTAACCTCTAGCAAGCAGTCAAGCACCACACATCTGCTAGCTCACTCATTCCAGGTGAGAATATTGAGATAAAGGAAAAAAAAAAGTTTATTAGGGAAAGCAAAAGCTTTGTGCAGGAGCAAAACAAAGGAATTATTTCACAGCTGAAGGAGGAAGGAAAGTAGAGCTCCATTATAACTATAATGGTCCCTTGGGAAGACAAATAGCATAGCCCCTACACTTTCTTGATATTTACTCAGATTTTATTGCTGAGCATGATATCAGATAGGCTGGCATACCCCTTGGTCATCTGGCATCAGTTGTCCCAACTGTACACCCTTCCCAAGGTTTTATACACCTTCAGCCCACTTGCTGGTGGGATGGTGTCAGAAGCAGAAAAGACCTTGGAGGCTGTGTGAGCACTGCTCAGAAATAGTTGAAACATCCTTGTATCATCAACGCTCTCTGGCACAAATCCAATAAACAGTCTCATACTAGCTATTATGAAGAAAATTCATTAACTCTATTCCAGTCCAAATCATTACACTTCATAAAAGTTGCAGCTTTGGGTGGGAAGACAACTTATGCAGCTACTCTGCCCTGGTGAGACCTCACCTGGAATATTCTATTCAGGTTTGGGCTCCCCAGTTCAGGAGAGAGAGGGATCTACTGGAGAGAGTCCAAGGAAGGGCTATGAAGATGATGAAGGGGCTGGAACACTGCCCTGTGAGGAAAGGCTGAGGGACCTGAGGCTGTTTGATCTGGTGAAGAGATGACTCAGAGGGAATCTAATCAATGTTNTATATTTACTAGTTGTTCCTAGATCCTGTTATAACCTGTATATAAAGTTTCCATGAGTGATGCATAGAACCTATTATTATTAAATTGGTGATAGGGGTGACGTGAGTTGTGAATGTTTAATATTAATAAACTATATTAATATTTTTTTTAAATATCATCTTGCAGTAATTAATTACCCCTCCACTACAACCCCCCCAGGGGCCCTTCTGCTGGGCAGCTTTCCAGCCATCAACCCCAAGCCTGTAGTGATGCATGAGGCTGTTGCAGCCCAAAAGCAGCACTTGGCCTTGTTGAAGCCCGTAGGACCATTGATCCTGCCTGTCCAGGTCCCTCTGAAGAGCCTTTCTAACCTCCAGCAGATCAACACTCCCACCTAACTTGGTGTCACCTGCAGACTTACTGAGGGTGCTTTCGATCTCGCTGTCCAGACCACTGATATTAAACAGGAGTGGCTGTAGCACTGAGCCCTGGAGAACACCACTTTGTGACCAACTGCCACTTTCTGACCCTGAGCATCCAGCCAGTGTTTGATCCAGCAAAGTGTCTGCTCATCCAGGCCTAGGGCAGCTGAGTTTTCCATGAGGAAAGCTGTTCTATGTGGAACAGTATCAAAGGCTGTACTGAGGTCCAAATAAATAACATCCACAACCTCTCCCTTATCCACCACATGGGTCTTCTTGTCATAGAAGGAGATGAAGCTTGTTAGCAGGACTTGCCCTTCTGACTGGTCCTGATCACCTGATTGCCCTGCAAATGGTGTAAATGTTATAAGCAGAAAAATCCTTTAGACAGAATATTGTATGAATTACCCATGCTCTAGAAGCACAAGCTGCTAATGGCAAGTGGGTGCACAATGACAACTAATGCCACTGAGTATATTGCTTCTAGTCTTGCTATTTATATCTGTGCAATGTGAATGGTGTAGGTGATGGGATTGTTTTCTCAGCTAACTTCACATTACATTCTAGGGCATTTCGTCCTACTAAAAATATTTGTTTACTTAAAATGTACATATTTACTTCAAATTTACATAATTCATAGCAAGTGATTCAACTACTTAAACATCTAAAATAGGTTTAAGTAAAATAGGCTGCTCTCTCTGCCTCCAGCTACCAGTCAGGTCACATAGGATGTGCCAGAGGTTACATGTCAGTATCTGGATTTTTTAGATATCCTACAACCTATAAGATGGAACTGGATACTTGTGTGTAGGATGTTGGCTGCCTCCATGCTGCTCAAGGATTAACCTCTAGCAAGCAGTCAAGCACCACACATCTGCTAGCTCACTCATTCCAGGTGAGAATATTGAGATAAAGGAAAAAAAAAAGTTTATTAGGGAAAGCAAAAGCTTTGTGCAGGAGCAAAACAAAGGAATTATTTCACAGCTGAAGGAGGAAGGAAAGTAGAGCTCCATTATAACTATAATGGTCCCTTGGGAAGACAAATAGCATAGCCCCTACACTTTCTTGATATTTACTCAGATTTTATTGCTGAGCATGATATCAGATAGGCTGGCATACCCCTTGGTCATCTGGCATCAGTTGTCCCAACTGTACACCCTTCCCAAGGTTTTATACACCTTCAGCCCACTTGCTGGTGGGATGGTGTCAGAAGCAGAAAAGACCTTGGAGGCTGTGTGAGCACTGCTCAGAAATAGTTGAAACATCCTTGTATCATCAACGCTCTCTGGCACAAATCCAATAAACAGTCTCATACTAGCTATTATGAAGAAAATTCATTAACTCTATTCCAGTCCAAATCATTACACTTCATAAAAGTTGCAGCTTTGGGTGGGAAGACAACTTATGCAGCTACTCTGCCCTGCTGAGACCTCACCTGGAATATTCTATTCAGGTTTGGGCTCCCCAGTTCAGGAGAGAGAGGGATCTACTGGAGAGAGTCCAAGGAAGGGCTATGAAGATGATGAAGGGGCTGGAACACTGCCCTGTGAGGAAAGGCTGAGGGACCTGAGGCTGTTTGATCTGGTGAAGAGATGACTCAGAGGGAATCTAATCAATGTTTTTAAATACCCAAGGGCTGGAGGTTAAGAGGGAGGGGACAAATTGTGATAGGACAAGGGGCAATGGATGTAAACTACAGCACAGGAAGTTCCAGCTCAACATGAGGAAGAACTTCTTTACTGTAAGGTTCAGAGAGCACTGGAACAGGCTGCCTAGAGAGGTTGTGGAGTCTCCTTCTCTGGAGACTTTCAATACCTGTCTGGATGTGTTCCTGTGTGACCTGAGCTAGATTCTATGGTCCTGCTGTGGCAGGGGAGTTGGACTAGATGATCTGTGGAGGTCCCTTCCAACCCCTAACATCCTGTGATACTGTGATTTGTGCTAGAGTTAAGAGCTTCAGAATGGGAGTCTCAAAACTGGACAGAACAGGGATGACTTAAATACTGATTTTTTGCTGTTCAGAGTATGTAGCAGAATCTTCTTGGATTGTCAGAAGCATAATATTTCTTTCACAGAGCTAAAAGTAGTATGAAAGTCCTTACACAGATAATAATTTTCTGTCTGGATTTTCAAAGAACTCTCTGGCTCATTCGTTGTGCCATGCCTCATGCTTCTAGGAAAAAGGCAAGTGCTACCTTTGCACGGATTTAGTGAAGCCTTCAAGATCTGTATGTTTTCATTATTTGTTAACTATTTGTAAAGCTTAAGCAGTGTTGGCAAATGTTGTGATATAAGTTTGGGGTGGTTGTTTTGGTTTGTTTGTTTGTTTGTTTGTTTTCCCCTTATCATATGATAGGTGGGGTTTATCTTGTTGATTTGTTTTCTTGCTTGAAACCTGAGCTGCTGAAAACAGTTTGCCAAGTGAGAAACCTCAGCCTTTGTTTAAAGCCAAAACAGTTTCTAGCCCTCCAGACTGAGTATTAGCTGGAGGATAAGCATTCCCAGTGAGGTACAAAACCAAACTAACTCACTAAGCCCTACATAAGCTCTCTTCCAAATCTCATTGTCTGGGTGGGGGCACAAGGTGTGGTACTAAAATAACTTCTACGGGCCTGTGGCTGACTATAGTAAATTGAAACCTCACAAGAAGACTTTACCTACACAATGCATAAAGTGTTATTTGTGTATAAAAGAAAAAAAAAAAGTTTTAATTAGCATATATAGTTTAAGGTAATTATCCCTTCTAAGCATCTGCGTGCTTTTAAAGTTTGTTAGTCTTCTTTTCAGACAGCTCCCCAACTTCTATTTTTCCTCCTGGCTCATATGGCAAATTCAGGATTTTGCTTAGGATCACCAGGGACCTCACTTCCACCTTGCACTTCGCTAATGGAGAGTGCACTTCTACTACAACGAATGAAAAGAAGCAAAAATGTACAAGCCATTCACATTTAATTTATAGAATTCTGAAGAGTAATTCTGCTGCCTGAAAAAAACAGCCCAACACTAGAAAAGTTAAATTAGGCTTCTTGGATACAGTGCTGTGTTTCCTTATGCCTCGCCTTCTCTGAGGTAACTTCCTTCCTATGGGATAGTTATCAGCACTGTGCATGCTGTTCCTGATGGGACATTATCAGCATTTTAGAACTGTGATAGTACTGTTGTTTGTTTTATAGAGCTATTCCCCTGTTAAAGCAGTCTTCAATCCCTTCTCCATTACTTCACTGCCGTTAAGATTAGAAACTAAAAGGTAATATCACTTTTATAATACAATTAGTTGACTGCAATGCTTGAAAAGACTGACACAGGCTGAGAAAAGAAAATTAAATACTCATGAAAATTCATAAGCTGAAACTGAACGTAGCATACTGAACACAATAATATGTGTTTCTCTCAGTTCTTTAATTATAAAATGTCCTCAAAATTACTCACTTAAATTGCAATGCCTGCTTCTGAAGGTAAGATATTCTTGAGATTTAGACAAGATATTAAATATATGTCTATAAATATCTGAGGGGTGGGTGAGTGTCAAATGGATGCGGCAAATCTCTTTTGGGTGGTGTACAGTAATAAGACAAGGAACAATGGATACAAACTGGAACATAGAAGGTTTCACCTCAGCATAAAGAGAAACTTCTTACAGTGAGTGTGACAGAGCATTAGAACAGGCTGCCCAGAGAGGCTGTGGAGTCTTCTTCTCGGAAACTTTCAAAAACTGCCTGGATGCGTTCCTGTGTGAACTCCCCTAGGGGATCCTGCTGAGGCAGGGGGGTTGGACTAGATGATCTCTGGAGGTTTCTTCTAACCTCCAACATTCTGTGATTCTGAGTTTAAACAATATGGTAAACATGATTTTTTATTTTCTTGTTCCCTGAAATTAAGCAGAAATCTTTGTGAAGCATCTAAATCACATATATGATAAAATGAATAATGACTACATAAAAATGAAGATACGAATTTTGAAAAAAATTATTTTTTATTTGAATGTGCTCTACACTTCTTTAAAAAATAAAATTAAAAAAATTCAAGAAATAAAAAAGATTTATTAGTTGGAATAAATCTGCATTCAGGTTTCAATCAGAGATCCATTTGCTATCTTCAGTTTCCACCTAAGAGCACAAAATTTCTCAACATATTTTAGTCTAACTCAGTATGTTTTATTTTCAAAGTAGCACTCAGTTAAGTCCAACAAAGCTTCATAAAACCTTTGTGAAAATTTGTACTTGACAACCAATATTTAAATGGAAGGAAAAGAGAGGAGTTTAATAGGAGATCAACATGCTAATAAAAAGCTGACTCACAAGCTTTTAATTGACTGCAATCTCAAACAATGGGAACAAACATAAAAGCATAATACAAACAGAAGGGAAAAATTCAGGAAGGATGTAACAGGGAACAGATAATGCTGAGGAGGTCAAAAAGCTTTATGTCTCTCTTGAATCAACCTTCACTCGAAATATTTTGACTATACAGAAGTGACTAATGTAGTTAAGAACATATCAAAAGGCTATATTTTCCTCCCAGAACAGACCAGAAGAAAATAAAAGGGATTGAGAAGGTTTTGCAGACCAGAGCCTGCACCAAATTTATACGTCTGGAACTATTTCAGAGATATTAGTGATCATTTCTGAGGAACAAAGTGAAGGACAACAGTTTTTAGAGGCTGGAAAAGTGAAATACAGTCTTTGTCTTTAAAAAGTGGGAAAAGGGAAGAGCAGAAAACTATAAGCCTAGCATGGAAAAATACTGGAAAATAATCAATCTGTTTATAAGCTCCCAGACAAACACAAGCCAAGATAAGCTAATGTAAGAGTCAGGACTGATTTGTCCCAACTTGTTGCTGAGCAACTCTTGCATGGCATCTTCAGTATGTAGCGGACAAATGGTAGCAGAAATAGATCTAAATTCTTACCTAGTTATTGACATATTAAAAAGAAAGCAAAAAACCTGACACCTGCAAGACTTCTAATGATAAGAAATCAAACTGAAACTGCTTCATCATTATCTGGATGATCACAACCAGAAGTATCTTTAGTGATTCAAGACAGAGTAATACCTGAAGTGAATAAACTTTCTACAGACATCAGTCTTGGAGATGTTCTGGCTAATATTTTAATTAATGAGAATGACTTCTATTGTTTATATGGAGAATTGGGAGTAAATTTACATATAAACAGATGGAGGTCAATCCACTTAGCAAAGACATGTGCAAGGATCTATATTTAGGTGTTAACTCAGAGCAGAAATGCAATTTGAGGAGGATGCTACTAGCCTATCAAAACAAGTTTGTGGTTTAAATTTACATGCTATTTGTGAATCACCAGTTTCATTATATTGTGGAAAAGGGAATTGTACTTAAGTTATCCAAATTACAGATTTGCTGTCATATATAGTAATGCAATTTGTAATCTTTGAGCTCCAATATTGGTACTTTCAGCATAATGTGAACCAACTGGGAAAAAAAAAATAGTGGAAAAAAAGTATGTACAGGAATGATTGAAGGTTTAAAAGCCATGAATTGTTAGAAAAGAGTGGATTACTGGAGTTGTTCAGAGTCTACAAAGACAGAAGAGAGACATGCTAATGGAATTCAAGGACATAAAAACTGCTTTGAAGAGGAAGTGAATAATCCCTTTCTCATGTGTATGGTCAACAGAGAAAAATTAGAGAGCTTAAATTGCAGCAGGAAAGATTTGTATTACACACTGGAAATTTTAATCTTTGACATCTTTCATGCTAGCCTTAGACATAATTGGTTGAGAGAGGAAAAGAAGAATGACTAAGTGATCTCTTGAAGTCCTTTCCAGCATTCTTTCCGTGGTTTTATGCTCCTTTTCTGAGGAGCAGAAGCTCTGGGGCTCAAAAGACATTTAATTTCAGAGTCAGAATATTCTGTGCTGTCCCTAGATAATACAGAACAAAATGGGGCTGTGATGAAGTAGTGTGGTATCAGCTTGGAAGAATGCTATCCTGTAAGTTACATTCCATACAGTTACTCAAGGAGTTAATAGCTGTAGAGAGAGTTTGATTTGTAAAACAGAGGAAATTTAGAGAAGTCAACAAGTTACCACTTTAATAAAAATGCAAGCAGATGAATGCAAACTAGGAGTAAGGAAAACAGCCTAGCTTTGGACAAACCTAAGAATAAATTCTGTAAGAAGCAAATTATTACTACCTTATCTGGAATTTAATAGTATTTATCAGTTTGATCAATTCTCTCCAACAAGCATACATGGATGACTATGAGGCAGGTAGCACTAATAATTCTAGATGCAAAAAACATAAACACAACAGCAGTGAGGACAGATATTAAATACATTTTGGTATGTGCCCACAATATATATATAAAACATGATTTTGATGAAGGAATGCCACCTGCCTTACTAGTAGCTGCAGATGCAGATGCAGATTTATGAATTTCAGTATTTCTATTAAGAAGAAAGATGAGTTTTTTATGTGCTAAATGATTCTGCTATATGAAAATCTGCAAAAGCAGAGACTGGAAAAAGGGTGCAGTATGCAGTTTAGAATATTGTGCTAAAGTAATTTTGGCTGAAGGTATGTTTTGTTATAAAGGGTTTATATAACTCTCTACTATTTTTTTTTTAATTAACTGTTGCTTCTCTCTCTTCAAAGTTTACATTTTAAATGGTGGAGAAATGCAGCTGAAAAAATATTCCTGGGCAATAGTGGTCCTTTTGGGAGTTTCAGGGCTTTATGGACTGCTAAGAAGAATCATTTTGTGCAGGATGCATTCTGATGATCTGGGCCTCTTGCTGGACTGGGAGCACCTGGAAACTGAGAAACTCAAACTTACAATTTCTTTTTCACAGTTATAGAATCATAGAAAGGTTTAGGTTGGAAGGGACCTCAAAGGTCATCCAGTTCCAACTCCCTGGCACAGGCAGGGACACCTCCTACTAGAACAGGTCACTCAAGACCTCATCCAATCTGGCCTTGAACATCTCCAGGGAGGGAGCATCCACAACTTCCCCAGGCAATCTGTGCCAGTGTCTCACCACCCTCACTGTAAAGAACTTCTTAACATCCAGTTTAAATCTCCTCTTTCACAGTTTAAACCCATTAACTCCTTGTCCTGTCATTGCAAGATCTTGTAAATAGTCCCTCCTCAGCATTCCTGTAGGCCCCCTTTGGATACTGGAAGGCTACCGTAAGGTCTCCTTGAAGCCTTCTCTTCTCTAGGCTGAAGAGCCCTAATCTCGTAGCCTATCCTCATAGAGGTGCTCCAGCCCCCTCATCTGAATGAATGATTCATTTCCTAGAGGCCTCATTAATTTGTGATCAAGTGATCATATGCTAAGTGACAAGTAGAGAATAGAAATGCAAGTTTTAAGTAGTAAGAGATAGATGGAAGGAACAGTTTAGGCATGTAAGTTGTGTAAGTAAGAAATACATCCTATCATATCTCTTACACAGGCTGGCCACTGAAGAATTATTCATTAATGCAGTTTTACACACCACACACAACTTCTAAATACTTCAGCTCTATTTATTATGCACCTGTAAAATTCTATTGAAGAAGAAAAAAAAAAAAAGAGGAAATCTAGTTGATTTCTAAACCCACAAATCTCAAAGTGCTTTTGTAGCAACTCATATCAAGTTATATTATTTCATAGAAGTGAAGGCATTGCAAATAGTAAACCTAAATCATGAGCAGAATTAAGGATTATATTTTCACCTGGGAGAAACATCACAGGTTTCACAGTTACTTTATGTCAGATTAATTTTTAGCCTTGGCTAACCGTGATGATGGAGATCAAAGCTGTCATGCAAAACCTGGCATGACTCAGTGGACATCAGTCACTGCAATAATTATCCTTAGTTTTTTTGCATTTATTAGGTTTTATCTCATGAATTAGAAGAATATCTTCTCAGGAGCCTTTTTTTTTTTTNTTTCAGGGGGCTTTTTTTTTTTTTTTTTTTTTTTTAATTCTTTATACTCAGGTTTTGAGCTCTGTTAGTGCTCTGGTTTTCCTACTAATACAGACTTTAAAGTAATTAAAAATAATTTCCTTTCTTTAATCAAGAAGAATATCTGAGATATTTGAATGACTATGTATATATTGTGTATGTATTTTGCTCAGTTTTGGGCACCTCAATACAAGAGGGATGTGGAGGTGTTGGACTGAGTGCAAAGGAGGGCAATGAAGCTGGGGAAGGGCCTGGAGAATAAATCTTATGAGGAGCGACTGAAGGAGCTGGGGATGGTTAGTTTGAAAAAGAGGCTGAAGGGAAACCTCATGGCTGCCTACAGCTACCTGAAAGGTCATTGTGGAGAGGTTGATGCTGGTCTCTTCTCACAGGTAAATATCACAGAATCACAGAAATTTAGAGGTTGGAAGAGACCTCCAGAGATCGAGTTCAACCTCCCTGCCAAGGCAGTATCCCTAGGGTAGTTCAGACAGGAATGCTTCCAGGTGGGTTTTGGAAGTCTCCAGAGAAGGAGACTCTCTGGGCAGCCTGTTCAGTGTTCCATCACTCTCATTGTAAAGAAGTTTCTCCTCATGTTGAGGTGAAACCTTCTATGTTCCAATTTGTAGCTATTACTCCTTGTCTTGTTCCTGCTGACCACCCAAAAGAGATTGACCCCATCCACTTGACACTTGTCTCTCTTCATAGAGGAGATGCTCAAGTACCCTAATCATCCTCATGGCTCTCCACTGGATAGTGATAGAACAAGAGTGAATGCCCTCAATCCTTGACTAGGTAGGTTTAGACTGGACATTAGGAATTTTATTTTTTTCCCAGCTAGAGTGGTCAGGCATTGGAATGGGCTGCCAAGGGTTGAGTCCCAAACCTTGAGTGTGTTCAAAGGTCATTTGGATATGATACTTGGGGATATGATTTAGGAGTGATCCTTGTAAATTAGGGATATCAGTTGGACTTGGTGATCCTGAGGGGCTTTTCCAGATGGAATGTTTCTCTGATTCTGTATTAGGAGCAGATATGTTTGCTTTCATGTGTGTGCATCCACATGCTTGAGAAGAAGATATAGAATGAATTAATTACATAGATGTTGACTCCTCTTCATGTGTAGTTCAACACGGATCAGTAGTCTAGCATCCAACCGAATTCCCCACTAATGTGGGCACTGTTGGACTACAACAGGAGAATGAAGAACTGCTGCAGTCATTTCAGGAGAGCTACCAATTATTTAAAGGAAAAGTTTGCATAGTATATTCTTGTGCTTTTCTCAAAAGGGTTTCTTACAGACTACTGTGCTTTGAGGGCAGATAAATGTCTCATTTTTACAGAGAACTAATAGACTGAAACTGAATGAATGCACTGGAAGAAGTCTTCGCAAATAATTGAAAAATCCATAGTTTATAATTCATAGAATGAGGAGACATAATAAATAGAATAATCCAAAATAACTCATGAAAATTGAATGTTACTCTAGGAATGAGGGTGTTGTAGAGAGAATCTCTGGTGAAACTCTTTACCACAGAGGTATTAGTTTCATTATAGGAATCGGATAGGAACTATTTCATTAAATCACGTTAAAACAAACACACACAACAAACCAGCTTGATACAAATTACACACTGTGGCATAAGGGGTTTGTTAATGACAAAAATCCTTAGGATTCCTCAGTCTGGGATTTAATCATTTGATATAGCTTGTCTGAGTATATATTTTTTAGTATATTTCTTTTTTTTTTGCCTGCTTCTGAAGGTAAATACTTCTAAAGGTAAATACTTCAAAAGCAGAAACTGTTTTCTTGTATGATTTGACTCTACAATCGTTTGTTCTGTCAGGCAGAAATTATTCATAAATAAACAGCTGAGACCAGGATTATGATTAGGGAATATTTAGACACAGTCATAGGTACAGAGCTTACCCTTGCAAGTGTTCTGCTCTGAAAACTGTCTGAGTTGTTCAGGTTCATTTAAAAGAAAACCAACCAAAAAACAAAAAAACAAACCAAAACAAAAGCCTCTTCTAGATTACTCAAGCTGCCTATGCCCTTCAGGGCTGAAATAACAGCTGGCAACCAGCTTTCTGTTGGGCAGTGCTGTCTGTATTGCCTTTGCACTGGTCATCCCTTTTTACCTCGACAGTGTTGATTATAATATGGAAATGAGCTCAGTCAGTAGAGAGTTGAGTTATGGTGGCTGCCCAGACAGGCTGCTGGCTGAGAGGCAGCAGTCTATGGAGGACCCACGTGCAGCCTTCGGAGTCGGTGAGATGATTTCAACTACTGCAGCACGTGGTTGTGCCAATTCCCTGCATGGTATCTTATGGGAAAGTTTTTCAGAATAAATTGTCAGAATTTCTCAAAAGGAAAGCATTACTCTTGTCAAGGAACTGTCTAAAAAGATGAAACAAGATGATAAGGAGTGAATAATGAAAGCTCATCACTGGCATATGTGAAATTCAAGTTCATGTTTGAAACTATTTCTGCATTACTAATCAGCTAATAACATAATGACTTCCAAGTACGTGTGTTAATAAAGACCCTGGGGAGGTAAACAAAAGAATTCATGCCTTTGCTTTTGCCCAGAAGAGGCACGCTTAAAGCAGAACATTTGCAATTCTGTTGTGCTACAGTGGGAGAGGGAAAAGATCCTGAGTAACCTTGGTGTGCATCCTCAGTCTGTCTGCTGTTATGATTCAACATCTGCAGTCTTCAGCAACACAAGCACCACAAGAATTTAGATAGAAAGCAGTGGAAGTTGCTCGTCACTATTTCAATTGAAATAATTCTCTGGCCTGTGCTAATCAAGGGGTCGAGCAGCATGATTCATAGTGGTCCTTTAAATTGCTTTTAATCTGTGAGTTTATGAAATCACAGGTTGTTACCTGAGAACCAGGGTCATTCAACATAGTACTAGCAGAATAAAACTACTCTAGAAGGATCCTTATTCAAGTTTTCTAAAAATGTGAAGCTGAGGCCATATTCTGTCAATTAAACTTCCTCTGCTAGAAATTTGGCAGCAGTAAATTGGAGCAGCTCTGCTGAATCAGTAAAACAGTGCTGGATTATATTAGTTGAGAACCTCTTCCAAGCTTATTTAGAATTTGTTTATGTAGCTTTGCCTCAGGCAGAGCTTCTGTTTAAAAGATTTATTTAATTTTTCTTAGTTTACTTAATAGGTATAGAAAAATCTTTCCAGTAAGGAATGCTAGAAGATTTCAAATAATTATAGTTAAGAATATTCTTTACCCTCTATAATATCATTGATTTTGCAAGTTCACCAGAGATGTAACCTGTCAATGTCAAACATTATAACTGTTTTACTCCACTACCTGCGGAGTTATTCCCTCTCTAGAAATATTGCACTTCATTTAAATTGTGCCCATTGCAAACATCTATTTCAGCTCAAGGACTCAAATGTGGATTCATTAGAAATCCTAATTTCAGCCTTTATGACACAAATAGTCAACCCTTAGCATTTTAACAGCAGTGTTATTTTTACAAAGATTCAGTTTCAAGCCATCTGGAGGACTGCTGTCCAAGATTCTTCTGCCTGTCCTCACAAGGAGATGTTCTACTGCCTGTAGCACCTTTGTGGCTCTGTGCTGGACTCTCTCAAGTTGTTCTTTGGAACCACCTGGCAAGAACATTTCTTATTTTCATTTGGGTTTGGTGCAGAAATTCCACCACTCACATTTAGCAGCACTTAAAGGCTTAGGACTTGCACAGAGAAGATCTGTACTAACATTAGCGGCAGCAGGAACTCAGATTAACAACCAAGACCAACAATCCCAGG
This sequence comes from Ramphastos sulfuratus, assembly GCA_013399055.1. NCBI lineage: Eukaryota > Metazoa > Chordata > Aves > Piciformes > Ramphastidae > Ramphastos > Ramphastos sulfuratus. The sequence continues at coordinate 25,642 of WBNM01001617.1, forward strand.
CAAAACCCAGAGCTACCTGAAGGAAACTGTCCTCAGTAACCTGCGGCCCAGGGACCACACAACTAGGATCCGAGCAAAACTAGAAGTGGGTAGATTCAGATAGGATGTTAGGAAGATGTTCTTCAGCATGAGGGTGGTGAGACACTGGAACAGGTTGCCCAGGGAGGTGCTGGAAGCCTCATTTGTGGAGGTCTTTAAGGCCAGGCTGGATGTGGCTCTGAGCAACCTGATGTGATGTGAGGTGTCCCTGCCTGCGGCAGAGGGGTTGGAACTGGATGATCCTTGAGGTCTGTTCCAGTCCTGACAATTCTATTATTCTGTGATTCTGTGTGCCCAGAACATTCCAGTAACTATTGCAAGAAATAGATTAGCCAAAATGAAGCAGCTCTATAATGACTTAAAACTATGTTTTTTCCACAGTTAGAATGGATTAACAACACTTAGCCTTATATATAATTGTGCAGTTCCATTATTTTGAGTCAGAAAATCTTGGATCTAACTTCATTTTAGGGGAAAGTTTGTTATAAGAAGTCAAAAATACCTCTGCTTGGTGTTTTAGATATTAGATTAGAATCTCTCCGGGAAAGTAAAAGAAGCACACGGATACACTAGGATTTGATTTGCTTTTATCTGGCCAGTACTGGAAATAGACTACTACAGGTAGCTGTCTGAAATAACTGATGTTTGATGGCAAATCTAATGGAAAGCAGGAAGTTAGGAATTATTAGGGAAGAAATGGGCATCAAATCAAATTACTTTTTATACTACTGTATAAATCCATATTTCCTGCCCTTTGAATAATGCATGCAGGTGTGGCCATCAAATAGAATCATAGAACAGTTTGAGCTGGAAGGGACCTCAAAAGTTCATCTAGTCCAAGTCCCCACACTCAGCAGGGATGTCCTCCACTAGATCAGGTTGCTCAGAGCCTTGTCAAGCCTGATCCTGAATATCTTCAGGGACGGGTCCTCAACTGTCTCCTTGGGCAGTCTGTTATCCTGTTCTACCCACACTCATGGTGAAGAATTTGTTCTTCACATCCAATCTAAATCTGTTCTTCTCCCATTTAAAGCCATTGCCCCTCATCACTTCAGGCCTTTGCAAACGGTCCCTCTGCAGCCTTCTTGTAGCCCTCTTCAGATACCGGAAGGCTGCTATTAGGTCTGCCTGGAGGCTTCTCTTCTCCAGGCTGAACAACCCCAGCTCCCTCAACCTGTTCTCATAGGAGAGGTGCTCCAGTCCACTGACCATTTTTGTGGCCCTCCTCTGGACTTGCTCCATCAAGTCCATGTCCTTCCCGAGCTGGTTTCAGAGCTGGACACAGCACTGCAGGTGAGGTCTCAACAAAGCAGAGTAAGGTGGCAGAATCACCTTTCAACCTGCTGGCCACATTTCTTTTGATGCAGTCCAGGAGGCCATTAAAAAACCTGGGTTGCAAGTGCACATTGGCTCATGTCCAGCTTCTCACCCACCAGAACTCCCAAGTCCTTTTCCACCGGGCTGCTTACTATCACCTTATCCCCCATCCTGTATTGATAATGAAGATTGTTCTATCCCAAGTGCATCGAAACTTTATGTAATAAAATGGAAAAAAAAATTACTGGAAAGTGAATCCCAATAGTTACAGTTTATGTAGTTGATGTGGGTTTGGGAGTNCATTTAAAGCCATTGCCCCTCATCACTTCAGGCCTTTGCAAACGGTCCCTCTGCAGCCTTCTTGTAGCCCTCTTCAGATACCGGAAGGCTGCTATTAGGTCTGCCTGGAGGCTTCTCTTCTCCAGGCTGAACAACCCCAGCTCCCTCAACCTGTTCTCATAGGAGAGGTGCTCCAGTCCACTGACCATTTTTGTGGCCCTCCTCTGGACTTGCTCCATCAAGTCCATGTCCTTCCCGAGCTGGTTTCAGAGCTGGACACAGCACTGCAGGTGAGGTCTCAACAAAGCAGAGTAAGGTGGCAGAATCACCTTTCAACCTGCTGGCCACATTTCTTTTGATGCAGTCCAGGAGGCCATTAAAAAACCTGGGTTGCAAGTGCACATTGGCTCATGTCCAGCTTCTCANAGCCCGACTGACTTATCTTTTGTTTTGGGTTCTTTCTTAAACATCACAGCAAGCCTATGAGTGAAGTAGACATCACCATTGTTTTCCTTTCACAGCCTATAATATAATTTTCTCTATTAAAATATTCCAATTAGTCTTAAACCAGCACAGTAGTCTTCTCAGAGCAGGCACTCAACATCGTTTTAATTCAGCATATGAAATTTATATCTCTGGAAAGGTGTTTCATTTATTTGTGTCTACCTGTAAGTCTAAAGGAATCTAACATTGTTACTTTAGTTTATATTTATTTTGTTATGTCTTGTTTGAAACACTCTAAATACCATATCTTGGTATGATATTTGGCTTACTTTTTGGGCAGAGAAAGGGAAATGGCAACAAAAATTAACAAGAAGTTGGTTTTATAAAGTCAGTCTCTGTCATGAGCTAAACATAGAACAATATCTTTTAAATATACTCCATTAATATATTTCTTGTGGATTTAAGAGTAGTAAATCATCAGAGGAATGGGCACAGATTTTTATTCTGTCTAATTCTTTCATTTTAAGACTCCTAACATGAGAAAAGGGCGGGGGGGGAAGGGTTGGAGTATTTTCAAATAACAGGTCAAGATATGCCACAGATCATTTGCATAAATACATGCACATGTGATTTGTGCCCCATATTTTGTCTATTAAATGAAACACACTGAATATATAAATGGTGATTTTATATTTCAGAATAGGTCTCATTCTTTGCAACAATCTGTCCCTGGAGTGCTAAAATGCCAAATCCCTGATGCCTGTGCTCGAGGATGAGCCTGGAGCCTGGTAGCATAACTCTATCCTGAGTTCAGGGAAAGTTAAGCACCTCCAAATAGTGTCAGAAGTCTTCAGCTGAGCTGGCTAGTATGAAATAATGGGCATAAAAATGTGTCTGCAGCTATGTCCCAGAAATCATTCAGTCAAAAATTTGGATTCTGTAGTGTCAGTGATCATAGTGCTTGAGACAATCAGAGATGAGTTTCTGGTTCATGTTTTGACTTTCCTTATACTAAAATGTCTCTGAAAATAGGTTGCTACAAGAACTGCAAGTTATCAGATTCTCATCTAATAGGAGGCAAAATCATTCTTCACTCTATCTCTTTCCCTCTCTGTATTCCTGGCTTAATGTTTCCTCCATGTTTCCTTACAGTGGCAAGGTTTCAGTGGGAAAAAAGCTCACAAGGTAAGGAGCGATTCATATTGGGATACCAGTCAGGCTTTGATGTGAAATTTGCAATCTTTTGAACTCTGCAAAACCAAGACATTTCTGTGTAGATCTTCAGGAAGCAGAGGAGTTTTCAGACAGAAACTGCAGCATCTTCACAGTTTAAGTTTCTCCAGGTGTTGGTGCCAAAAAAATAGAGATTTTCAGGATGACAGTTTCAGTTATGAATAATTAAACTCTGTCCAAACCTTGAACTTTAATTTTACTTAGTTAAAAGGGGTTAAACCACATCCTCCATAGAGTAGAATACCCATTCAACAGAGGCATTAATTATTTTCTTCCTCCTCTGAGGAAGAAACTGATTTGGCATTAATTATTTTCTTCCTCCTCTGAGACAGAAGAGAAAAACATATCTATAAAACATGTTGCTATATTAATACATTTCTCAGCCAAAGGATAATTCCAGAATTATTTGCATAGAAATTATTGTTTTAATATGTTCATCGTCGTACTTGTGATGCACTCTACAGAACAGTGTAGTGCACAGTCTCAGGTACTGCTATGTACAGGTCCAGGGTACCTGTAATGATCCAGAATGAATATCTGCTTGGACTATGATTGCCAGTAGTCTGCTGAAGAATTTGAGTCAATTCTATGGATATTTTACCATTTTAATCAAAGGAACATTTGAGTAAAGGGTAGAATTTCTTCTACTACAGAGTATTTTGTTAACAGAGGTGTATGAGAAATAATAATTCAAAATTGTACATTGCCTTTACCTGCATTCTTAGATATAGAATCATAGAATGGTTAGGGTTGGCAGGGACCTCTAAAGGTCATCTAGTCTGAATGAAGCTAAAAGCAAGATGATACCAAAGCTTGCTTATGGGATCAAGTCATAGAGTCATAGAATG